>CAUYLG010063869.1:0-55586 GCA_963573385.1 Cacajao melanocephalus | reverse complement strand
TCACCTGAGGTCGGGAGCTCGAGACCAGCCTGGCCAACATGGTGAAATGCTGTCTCTACTAAAAATACAAAAATTAGCTGGGTGTGGTGGCATGACACCTGTAATCCTAGCTACTTGGGAGGCTGAGGCAGGAGAATCGCTTGAACCTGGGAAGCAGAGGTTGCAATGAGCAGAGATCGAATTCCAGCCTGGGTGACAGAATGAGACTCCACCTTAAAAAAAAAAAAAAAAGAGCTTTCACTGGGCACAGTAGCTCACATCTATAATCCCAGCACTTTGGGAGGCAGAGGCAGGCAGATCACTTAAGCCAGGAGTTTGAGACTAGCCTGGCCAACATGGCAAAACCTCATCTCTACTAAAAATACAAAAATTAGCCAGTTGTGGTGGTGCACATTTGTAGTCACAGCTATTTGGGAGGCTTAGGTGGGGGGGAGGATCACTTGAACTTGGGAGGCAGAGGTTGTAGCGAGCCAAGATCACGCCACTGCATTCCAGCCTTGGTGACGGAGCAAGACTCTGTCTTAAGAAAAAAAAAAAAAAGCTTTTTTATTCATTCATTCATTTGTTATCAGTTTAGATATGGACTCTGGAATCTAGATTATAACACATTACTAGTCAGGTGTTCTGTTGGCTTTATTTTTATTTTTTTGACACAGGGTCTTACCTGGGCTGGAATGCAGTAGTGCAGACTGGCAGAATCATAGCTCACTGCACCCTTGAACTCCTGGGCTCAAGCGAACCTCCTGGGCTCAAGCGAACCTCCCATCTCAGCCTCCCAAATAGCTGGGACTACAGGAGCATGCCACAACACCTAGCTTATTTTTGTATTTTTTTTTCTTTTTTTTTTTTTGTAGAGACGGGGTTTCACCATATTGCCCAGGCTAGTCTTGAACTGCTGGGTTCAAGTGATCTGGCCTCCTTGGCCTCCCAAAGTGCTAGGACTACAGGTGTGAGCCACGGCACCCAGCCTCCTATTGTTTTGATGTTGGAAATATCCCAGCTAGGAGCCCCTGCTGGCTGGCTCCTGTGTCCTTTTAATATGTCCCATCACTTTTTGAGCATATCTTTACTTTCTTTTTAAAAATCTTTATATTTGTATTTTAATTTTAATTTTTAAAATATTAAAAAAATTTTTATACAGATCAAGAGTCTTGCTATGTTGCCCAGGCTGGTCTTGAACTCCTGGGCTCAAGGGATCCTCCTGCCTCAGCCTCCCAAAGTGCTAGGATTACAGGTGTGAGCCATGGCTCCCAGCCTTCCTTACTTTCTGATGCAAGATATTTCTGGCTCATCTGTGCTTCTCATGTTCTAACCTTAGCATCAGTCATTTCTCCAAAAAGTCCTGGTACCTTTTATAGGGTGATGGTATTTAGGAACCTGGGCACTCCTTAATCCTTTCTTCAGGAATAATTCACCTTATTGAATCTATTTATTTCAGGCATTCTGAAATGCAGGGCTGAATTTGGTCCCATTTACTCAGGCTGAGAAAGCATTTAGTTCCTTTACATTAGTCATAAGATCATAAGGTCTATAAGAGTCTGGTTTGCTCATCAGTGGACTCTCTGCCCCTAGGGTGCCAGCCATGTATATCTAAAGCGTTCCATAAATATTTTCTGAGTGAGTCAATGCTACCAAGCCTACCTTGGAGAAACCTACTTGAGATATGGTTCCAATTCTAAGTTCAAGGGTCACTACAGAGCAGTTACTCTTTGTTTTTTTTTGAGATGGAGTTTCATTCTTGCTGCCCATGCTGGAGTTTGCACTGGCATGATCTTGGCTCACTGCAAACATTGCCGCCCAGGTTCAAGCAATTCTCCTGCCTCAGCCTTCTAAGTAGCTGAAATTACAGGCACCCACCACCACGCCCGGCTAATTTTGGTATTTTTTTTTTTTAGTAGAGATGGGGTTTCACCGCGTTGTTTTGGCTGGTCCCAAACTCTTGACCTCAGGTGATTCACCTGCCTCAGCCTCCCAAAGTGCTGGGATTACAGATATGAGCCACTGTGTCCAGCCCAGAGCAGTTACATTCTTTGCACTCACCATGTTACAAAGCCATAGCCTAAAATAGACTTATCTGTCCTACAGTTCACTTTAGTATTTATATTGTATTATAAGCCTGTAGAAGCCAACAGCTTAGTCTACAAAAATTGCTTTTCAGGAGGCTTTTTTCTTTTTCTTTCTTCCTTTTTTTTTTTTGACAGAGTTTCGCTCCTGTTGCCCCGGCTGGAGTGCAATGGCATGATCCCCGCTCACCGCACCATGCACCTCCCAGGTTCAAGTAATTCTCCTGCCTCAGCCTCTCAAGTAGCTGGGATTATAGGCGCCGGCCACCATGCCTGGCTAATTTTGTATTTTTAGTAGAGACAGGGTTTCTCCATGTTGGTCTGGCTGGTCTCGAACTCCCAACCTCAGGTGATCCGCCCACCTCAGCCTCCCAAACTGCTGGGATTATAGATGCGAGCCACCACACCCAGCTAAGAGCCTTTTTGCAAAATGCCTTGTTTTCAAGATTTTCTTCTTCTTTTTTAAGACGGGGTCTCACCATGTTGGTCAGGCTGGTCTTGAACTCTCGACCTCAGGTGATCCGCCCGCCTTGGCCTCCAAAGTGCTTGGATTACAGGTGTCAGCCACCACGCCCGGCCTGTTTCAAGATTTTCTAAATGATTAAGAAGCAATTTTAGGCCAGTTGCCATGGCTCATATCTGTAATCCCAGCACTTTGGGAGGCCAAGGCAGGCAGATCACTTGAGGTCAGAGGTTTGAGACCAGCCTGGTCAACATGGTGAAACCCGTCTCCAGTAAAAATACAAAAATTAGCCAGGCATGGTGGCGTGTGCACCTGTAATCCCAGCTGCTCAGGAGGATAAGGCAGGAGAATCGCTTGAACCCGGGAGGTGGAGGTTGCAGTGAGCAGGGATCATGCCACCGCACTCCAGCATGGGCAACAAGAGCGAAATTCCGTTTCAAAAATGAAACAAAAATTAGCTGGGTGTAGTGGTGCGTGCCTGTAATCCCAGCTACTCAGGAGGCTGAGGCAGGGGAATAGCTTGAACCCAGGAGGTGGGTGCTGCAGCGAGCTGAGATCACACCATTGTACTCCAGCCTGGGTGACACAGTGAAACTTCATCTAAAAAAAAAAAAAAACCAGCAATTTTAGTAAGTGTGATTACTAAACTGCGACTGAACTAACCTATAAAATCTGAGGCATGTGACATATCCATAGGTTTTCATCTATGGTTCCTGGCTTATAACTCCCATAGCCCCTGTCACAATAAAGAGAATCTCTCTGATCTTCTCCTGCCCTTCCTTCACCTACCAATGGGAGGACTCTAATCTAATCATTCCAGAGAGGATCCTGTTCCATAACCTGGAGGAAGGAATGTTACACAAAGTGGCCAAGAAGAATTTTGCTGAACCAGCACTTTGGGAGACCAAAGCAGATGGATCAGTTGAGCCTGGAGTTCCAGACCAGCCTGGCCAACATGGTGAAACCCCATCTCTAAAAAAATACAAAAATTAGCCGGGCATAGTGGTGTGTGCCTGTAATCCCAGCTACTCGGCAAGTTGAAGCAGGAGAATTGCTGGAACCTGGGAGGTGGAGGTTGCAGTGAGCCAAGTGGCACCATTGCACTCCAGCCTGGGCAATGGGAATGAGATCCTGTGTCTCTCTCTCTCTCTCTTTTTTTTTTTATAGAGATGGGGTTTCACTATGTTGGTCAGGCTAGTCACGAACTCCTGACCTCAGGCGATCCACCCACCTCGGCCTCCCAAAGTGCTGGGATTACAGGCTTGAGCTACCACGCTCGGCCTTCACATATGCAAATTAATTGAACCCAAAGAGGGGATTCTGGGAACCCCAACTTGAAGCCAGTTGGACAGAAGTTCCAGAGGCCCAGACTTGCTAGGGTGTCTGAAGTGGGGGGCAGGTCTGGAGACAGCCCTCAACCTGTGCCATGTGGCACTATCTCCAGGTAGATGAGGTTGGAATTGAATTAGAGGACATTCAGCTGGTGTCTGCTGCAGAACTGATTGCTTGTTTCTTGGTGGGGAGAAATCCTCCACATTTGGTCGTAAAAGTATTCTATGTTGATTGTTGCAATTATAATTTTTCCAAACAAGGTGTTAATTCAAAATACACTGTATATAGTTAAGTAGAGCATTTTATGCTGTTTTCCTTGATAAAACTGGGACTATAATAGTTCTATCAGGAAAAAAAGAAACCACACCATTATTCTAAGAGAATGTTGCCTATGGGAATAGGTTAAACAGGCATTGGAGAAGTTTAAAGGCATCAAGAGAAGATTGAGTCCACACAGAGAGTAACTGCAGAAAGAACTACCACCCCTAGTGCTGGAGGCACAGAGGGGGTTGGCATTATTAGAATTTAGCAGTGGGCAGTTCCCTGTGAACTAGGACCCAAACCTCTGAGAAGGCCCTGCCTGGCTGGAGCTTGTTTCCAAATGAACTCAATGAGGTTGATTCTGGAAATGCTAGAAAAAGCTGGGTACACTAGCCAAAATGTGCTGTTATCATTTTTGCTCATATCAAAGTACCCTTCCAGGTTGTCTAGTGTAAAAATAACCCAAACATACTGGCTGTATCACAAAACTCTTCTAGTCGTTTAGCAGCTGAGCTAGTTCAAGACATCACAATTTCAACCTTCTCCCTTCTATTAAGATCTAATGGCATAGGCCGGGTGCGGTGGTGGCTCACACCTGTAATTCCAGCACTTTGGGAGGCTAAGGAGGGTGGATCATTTGAGGTCAGGAGTTCAAGATCACCCTGGTCTTGAACAACATGATCCCGTCTACACTAAAAATACAAAATTAGCCTGGGGTGGTGGCGTGAGCCTGTAATCCCAGCTACTTGGGAGGCTGAGGCTGGAGAATCACTTGAACCGGGGAGGCAGAGGTTGCAGGGAGCCGAGATCGAGCCATTGCACACAGAACTCAAGGAAACATTTACTTGCATTTACTGGGCAACAAGAGTGAAACTTCACCTCAAAAGAAAAAAAAGTTAGTCGTGGTGGCATGTGCCTGTAATTCCAGCTACTCTGGAGGCTGAGGCAGGAGAATCCCTTGAACTCGGGAGGCAGAGGCTATGGTGAGCTGAGATTGCTCCACTGCCCTCCAACCTGGGTGACAGAGTGAGACCCTGTCTCAAAAGAAAAAAAAGAGAGTGAGATCTAGGGCCAAGTGTGGTGGCTCACGCCTGTAATCCCAGCACTTTGGGAGGCTGAGGCAGGCAGATCACCTGAGGTCGGGAGTTCAAGACCAGCCTGACCAACATGGAGAAACCCTGTCTCTACTAAAAATAAAAAAATTAGCCAGTTGTGGTGGCGCATGCCTGTAATCCCAGCTACTTGGGAGGCTGAGGCAGGAAAATCGCTTGAACCTGGGAAGCAGAGGTTGCAGTGAGCCGAGGCTGTGCCGTTGTACACCAGCCTGGGCAACAAGAGCGAAACTCTGTCTCAAAAAAAGAAAGAAAGAAAGAAAAAAAGCTGGGTACAGATCAACTGTTGCTGCCAGAGTGAAGGGAGGAAGATGTGAAGGGTTGGGACAGGAGCAGCAGCCAAGTCCCATCTTCCTCCTGCCGTCCAATCTCCTTTAGCACCCCTGCTGGTGAGCCTAAAGTAGTCTTTTACATTGTCTCAGCCCAACTGTCAGAAAGTATAGAGGAGTGGGTTTGGAGCTGAGAAACATAGCTCCCAAGTGTGAGCTACCATGCATGGCCAAAATATTTATATTTAAAAAAAAAGGAAACAAAAAATTATTACCCTGACATTTCTGGGTATTCCAAGATTCACAATATCCAAGTTAGTACTCCAAATGGCTTCTGCTCTTATGGAAGAGTTATGTTGACAACAGAAAATGATCCTGGCCAGGCACGGTGGCTCACACCTCTAATCCCAGCACTTTGGGAGGCTGAGGCGGGCAGATCACGAGGTCAAGAGTTCGAGACCAGCCTGATCAACATGGTGAAACCCCATCTCTACTAAAAATACAAAAATCAGCTGGGTGTGGTGGTGGGTGCCTGTAATACCGGCTTCTCAGGAAGCTGAGGTAGGAGAATTGCTTGAACCTGGGAGGCGGAGGTTGCAGTGAGCCAAGATCACACCACTGCACTCCAGCCTGGGCAACAGAGTGAGACTCTGTCTCCAAAAAAAACAATGATGCTTATAAACCTTGACAATCAAGTTATATTATAGTGGAAATAGAAAGCTAAAATTAAGTCTGCTTATTTCCCATTTATTGATTTTCTATTACTCCACTGCCATGTTCATTTTATTGTTAATATATGAACATAATGATTAAAGTATAATAGTATTTCTGAGCCAGCGTGCAATGAGACCAAAACTGGCCAGGCACAGTGGCTCACACCTGTAATCTCAACACTTTGGAAGGCCAAGGCCGGCAGATCACCTGAGGTCAGGAATTTGAGATCAGCCTGGCCAACATGGTGAAACCCTGTCTCTACTAAAAATACAAAAATTAGTTGGGCATGGTGGCGGGTGCCTATTGTCCCAGTTACTAGGGAGAGTAGCTGAGGTAGGAAAATCACTTGAACCTGGGAGCCAGGCTGGTCTCAAACCCCTGACCTCGTGATCCGCCCTCCTTGGCCTCCCAAAGTGGTGGGATTACAAGCGTGAGCCACGGTGCCTGGCCTCCATTGGTAGTTTTATCTGAAGAGATGTTTACTTTGAAGGATATTTTTGATTATCTATACTGGTATTTCATTACTTTAAAGATGTTTCATTGGCTGGGCGCAGTGGCTCACGCCTGTAATCCCAGCACTTTGGGAGGCCAAGGTGGGTGGATTGCTTGAGCTCAGGAGTTAGAGACCAGCCTGGGCAACATGGTGAAACCCCGTCTCTACTAAAATAGAAAAAATTAGCCCGGCACGGTGGCATGTGCCTGTAGTCCCAGCTACTTGGGAGGCTGAGGCAGAATTGCAAGAACCCAGGAGGCAGAGGTTGCAGCGAGCCAGGATGCCACCACTGCACTGCACTCCAGCCTGGGTGACAGAGCCAGACACCAACAAAAAAAAAAAAAAAAAAAAAAAAAAGATGTTTCATTACTCTCTGGCTTGCACTATTACTGAGTAGTAGTAACTAACTGCTGTTTACCTACGTCTTGTGTACGGTTTTCTCTATTTGCTTAGTTTTGCAAAACTTAAAATTTCAGCCATTTCTTAATACTTTCTCTCCTCCCCTTTTATTACCATCTATGAAAGACTGCTAGATAGTGCCCTGCAGTTTACTGAGGCTTTTTTCAGGTTCTTTTCAGCCTTTTCCTCTCTCTGCTTCAGTTTGGGTAATTTTTTTTTTTTTTAAAGATAGTCTCCTGAATAGCTGGAACTATAGGCATGCACCACCACACCTGTATTTTTCCTACAAAAAATATAGATAGAGGGCCTCGTTATGTTAACCAGGCTGGTTTCGTATTCTGGGCTTAAGTGATTACCTTGCCTTGGCCTCCCAAGAGCTGGAAATACAGGCTTAAGCCACCACGCCTAGCCAAGACACAAATATTTCTATCACCTTTCAACAATCTCTCATATTCAGTTAACAGCCACCCCTCCTCAAATGTATCTACTATTCTGACTTCTATAGCCACAGACTATTTTTGCTTTTCTACATCAGGAATTTTGAATGGAATAATGCACTACTTTATCCCAGGCTTGCTCCATTCAACATTACGTCTGCTGGGTCCATCTATAATGTGACATGTACAGATGCTCCTCAACTTATGATGAAGTGTATGTCCCAATAAATTCATCATAAGTTGGAAATGCATTTATAGCTGCTAAAGGCTTATATCCTCTTCCTCCAAAAAGAAAGAAAATGTATTCACAAGACCAATGTGTTAATTTCTGGACAATAAAGTCATTAGTGGTCTATTGTCAGGACTGAATTTTTATAATCGGCTTTGATTTATTCCAAATAAGCAGTTTTAGTTCTTTAAGATCATTATCAGTTTCTCTCAATATAATGAACAATTAATAGTAATATTTAAATTGCTACATGGTTAGTAGTTAACAGAATAGTCAACATGCTTTAATTTTATTACATTTTTGAGACGGAGTTTTGCTCTTGTCATCCAGACTACAGTGCAATGGCGTGATCTTGGCTCACTGCAACCTCTGCCTCCCGGGTTCAAGCGATTCTCCTGCCTCAGTCTCCTGAGTAGCTGGCGCTGCAGGCATACAGCACTACACCTGGCTAATTTTGTATTCTTGGTAGAGACAAGGTTTCACCATGTTGGCCAGGCTGACCTCAGGTGATCTGCCTACCTCAGTCTCCCAAAGTGCTGGGATTACAGGCATGAGCCACCATGCCCAGCATCAAATGCTTTTAAAAAGCAACTTTGTCCCAAAGAATGCCTCAATATAAGTTCAAAAAAAAAAAATTCTAAAACTACATCCATGCACCATTAACTACATATTGTACTTCCCACAGAGGAAGCAACAAATGTCTGTTGCATTAAGTGGCAAAATTTGGTAACCCATAAATTTCAATCCATTTAAAAGCACTGTAAATACAATAAAGGTTGTCAGTTCAACTAATGATTCCATAATCAGGAGAGCTTAACAGAACACATGGAGTCCCCTTGCATTCAAACCCTGTCTGCTCCTCTACTTTCCACCCAAATCTTTGGTTAAAAGGATATGTGAATTCTGAAAAGCTGTCAGTAACTATCAGCTTAAGGTGACAGGCTGACTACAGGCTTATAGCCTCTTTCTACTGAGACTTGAATACTGATAATCAAAAAAATAACACAAATGGCAAAGGTAGAGTGAGACAGCAAAAGATACCTCAAAAAGCTGTTTGGAAGATTAAAAAAAAAGAGAGATATTAGGCCTGGCATGGTGGCTCATGCTTGCAATCCCAGCACTTTGGGAGGATCAACTGAGATCAGTTCAAGACCAGCTTTACCAACATGGTGAAACCCCATCTCTACTAAAATACAAAAATTAGCTGGGCGTGGTGGTGCACCTGTAGTCCCAGCTACTCAGGAGGCTGAAACAAGAGACTTGTTTGAAACCAGGAAGAAGATGTTGCAGTGAGCCAAGATGGCGCCACTGCACTCCAGCCTGGGCAACAGAGCAAGACTGTCCAAAAAAAAAAAAAAAAAAAAAAAAGGATTAAGAAACATAAAATGAATTAGCAAAATTAAAGAAGGCTTAAATTCATTATTTATTTGTTATTTTTTTTGAGATGGAGACTCACTCTTTTGCCCAGGCTGGAGTGCAGTGGCATGATCTCAGCTGCTACCTCTGCCTCCCAGATTCAGGTGACTCTTCTGCCTCAGCCTCCTGATTAGCTGGGACTGCAGGCACCCACCACCACACTGGCTAGTAAAATTGTCTTGCCATGTTGGCAAGGCTGCTCTTGAACTCCTGACCTCAGGTAATCCATCTGCCTCAGCTAATTTTGTATTCTTGGTAGAGACAAGGTTTCACCATGTTGGCCAGGCTGCCCTCAGGTGATCCACCTATTTCAGTCTCCCAAAGTGCTGGGATTACAGGCATGAGCCACCATGCCTGGGCAGAAGGTTTAAATTTAAATAGCCACAGAGAAAGATTAAGTGAGACCTTGTCTCAAAGAAAATAAAAACAAAAAACTAGGAGTGAGCTACTTTACCCAAAAGAACCCTTCAGCGGTTCAAAATTTAAGAGATACCACCAAAGTTGTGAAAGGAGCAGGGCTGAACACAGAAAAACTGGTTTAAAGCATGTAAACAGAGAATTGGTCTTTAAGGTTCCCTCTGCCATATTATATGCAACCAGACCCATCACTTTTCAGCTGTGCACAAACATAATGAAATTTCTTAACATCTCTATCAATTTTCTCATTTGTAATGAGATTAAGAAAATGCCTACTCCATAGGACTATCATGAGGCTGGAGTGAAACAATACATATTAAACACACAGAAAAGTCCCTAGCACATGGTAAGTATGCAATAAAACTTATTATTGTTTTAAGCCTTTGATGCGAGTTGCTTTCTAATTAATTATGGTGTCTATACTACCTTGACAAACACTCGTTTAAGTAAAATCACCTCTGGGGACACATGAATGATGGAGACAGAAATGCACTTTCTTCTTGTGAGGACAGCTCCACGATGTATCACAGTGACACTGGCTTAATCTCAAAGCAAGACTAACAATCCTAAGGGTGATAGGTAAATACAGTAAAACTGGTAGGAAAAAGGAACTAGACTGACAAGTAGCAGTCACTATACCTTGGAGTGGGAGAAGAGCCTTGGAGAGCTTCCTAACGTCATTCTGCGAGTAAAGTAGCTACACATTGCTTACCTTTAAACAGATGAGGGCCTGATTATGATTAGAAGTAAAACATATGAACAGACTGAAATAAGAAAACCAAGTAATCTGTAAGTACCACATGAGAATTGTTATCTAGAAATCAGTTTGTGCTATCTGAAAATCATTTATTGCAACGACAAAATTAGAGGTTAATTACTTTTTTTATTATTGAATTATATTGTAAAGTCTACATCTACAATTTAATCAGGAAGAAATGCTTTGCATTTACATCAAGGACACATTTATTCTAATGGAATAAAACAGACACACACAAAAGACCAAGTACATGTTTTTAAAAAATGACTACATGTTTTACCTGGTCCTATTTTTGCTATTTGGACCATATTTTTAAGTGAATTGATCTTACATACATGTTAAGTCTGATTTATCTCCCCACATTTTTAAACACTAAATGAAGCTTCTCACAATTTCTAATTATAAACAAAAGACTGAAAACAATAAGGGAAACAGTTTAAAACCAAAAAAAAGTTGAGTAAAAGGTGCCCCTTCTATGGCTCATCTCAAAGAAACACTTTTACTCAGAGAGGCAAACATTTCTGATCTAGGAGTAAGCTTCCCACTCACTCTGTAGGACCCGCTCACTCTGCAGAAAGACCTACAAGTCTTTCTGGTCTCAATTGCAAAGTATGTGAAAATGTGTACAAAATATATAAAAGCTAAATATCAGAATAGGGCTAACTGAAATCAAAATTGTGTGCTGGTCTAAATATACATTTTCAGCTTCTTCCTTTTTAAAAAGTATCTTTATTTCAGATGATATTTAAAAATAAGTTACATTTTTAGTGTGCTTTATGGTCAATGACTGTGAAGTTGAAACTCAAATGAGTCAGTTTAAAATGTTTATGTCTTATTTAATTCTATTGAAATTCATCACCAACTACTTTACATAACCAGGTTATTCATGAGGTAAGTTTCAGCTTAAAAAAAAAAAACCACAAAGAACCATTTCAAGAGTACACAAATCATAATGCCAGCTGGACACGCTGGCTCATGCCTATAATCCCAGCACTTTGGGAGGCTGAGGTGGATGGATTACTTGAGGTCAGGAGCTCAAGACCAGCCTGGCCAACATGGTAAAACCCCATCTTTACTAAAACTATAAAAATCAGCCAGGGGTGGTGACAGGCTGCTGTAATCCCAGCTACTCGGAGGCTGAGGCAGAATTGCTTGAACCCAAAAGGCAGAGGTTGCAGTGAGCTGAGATTGTGCCACTGCACTCTAGCCTGGGTGACAAGTGTGAGACTCTGTCTCAAAAAAATAAAAATAAAATTTTAAAATTTAAAAACAAAAAAACCCAAAAAATCATAATGCCCACCTTTTATTCAGAGTATACAACTTTATTAACTACTGCCTATGATGTAAAATAAAAGCAAGTACTTTTTGTATTTTTTTTTTTGAGACAGTGTCTTGCTCTGTTGCCAGGCTGGAGTGCGGGATCGTGATCTTGGCTCACTGTGACCTCCGCCTCCCAAGTTTGAGTGATTCTCCTGCCTCAGCCTCCCAAGTAGCCGGGACTACACGCGTACGCCACCACACCCAGCTAATTTTTTGTATTTTTAGTAGAGACGGGATTTCACCATTTTGGCCAGGATGGTCTCAATCTCCTGATCTCGTGCTCTTTCCGTGGGGGCCTCCCAAAGTGCTGGGATTACATGCGTGAGCCACCATGCCCGGCCCTTTTTGTACTTTCTAATCAAATTATGCTGGGAAATATAGGGCAAAAAAACACTTGGCAAAATTTCTTTTTGGTAACAAGACAATGAAATAATGAATCTAAATGAAACATAAGACCAGTGTTTACAATTTCTAACTTCTAAACAAACATACATAAACTTATCCAAAATGTATTTTGGTTGCAAATTGGATTGACTGATTATAGCCTTATAGCTAGCTAACAGCTTTTAAAAACATATACAGCTAGCTAACAATTCTCTAAAATACGTGTATGTTACACTAAGTGATCTCTGCTAAAAATCAATTGTATGTAAATGGGTCTTACTGAAGTAGGACTTCCATGATACTGTAAGTCTTAAAAAGTATGATAGGGCTACAATATTACTATTAATAAAGGTTACAGAAGAGATTATTGCTGTACTTTTCCTCATAAACACCATCAAACTTTGTTGCAGTTACAGAAAGTACAACCAAGTTACTTTTCCTCTTACTGAATTTCATTGTTTCACGTTTGCAGTTTTTATTCAGCAGAGAATTCTTAAAATCTTTTCTGTAAGAATTCTAAGTATTTAAATGTGTTGCTTCACATTATACTACCATGTTTTGCCCTTCTTGTTTCCCAAATACACAAAAAACATATACATTTTTTTCAAAAAAGAAATAATATGCCCACATTAAAAAAATAAAGCCTACAAAAAGTTCCAGAGCTAAAAAAGATTATTCATATGGCACAAAGTGATCTCCTACTAGTCCAAAGTTCAAAAACATTTTAATGAAGTCCATTTATATATATTTTGTTTGCTTTTCAATGGAATACTACATTTATTGAGGCAAAAATCACATTATTTTTAGTTCTTGGAGTCAACAAGCGTACACAAATGTTTTTCAACACAGTTATTAAAAATAGGAGACCAAGTTGACTGTGCCAAAGAGATACCATTCAGTTGGATTTTGTAGCGTTAACAGAAAGAAAATTAGAGAAGGGATTTACTTGGTTGGTTTCCATAGCTTGATAGACCAAAAACAAAAAAACTGCCACAACAACAAACAGCAAAATTTTTATCCATACGGGAATGGAGCGTCCCTTTTTTGTCTTTTCTGACTTGACATCTGCCAAGGGAACATACTTAGGAACATATTTAGATGAAAAAGACTCCTCCATCCTGAAATCACTGAGTTCTAATGGCCGGCCTGCAGCCCCTTTGATTGGTCTGCGGCAACTAGCACTGTTGGGAGTGAAAGGAGGAAGAGAAAAATAATTTTAGATAAAGACATGATTTAGAGAAATAACATAACATGTCATTGCCACTCCTAATTCAAAGCACATTCTCTGACAGAACAGTAGAAAATTGATACATATAAAGCAGTGAGGTCAGTCAGCCTATTTAAAACTTCTACACATTTTCTATTTTAAAAGTTAGATTGGCCAGGCATGGTAGCTCACGCCTGTAATCACAGCACTTTCAGAGGCTGAGGAGGGCAGATCACCTGAGGTTAGGAGTTCAAGACCAGCTTGGCCAACATAGTGAAACCCTGTCTCTACAGAAATTAGCTGGGCATAATGGCGGGTGCCTGTAATCCCAGCTACTCAGGAGGCTGAGGCAGGAGAATTGCTTGAACCTGGGAGGCAGAGGTTGTAATGAGCCAAGATTGCACCCCTGCACTCCAGTGTGGGTGAAAGAACAAGACTCCATCTCAAAAAAGAAAAAAAAAAAAAAAGTTAAATGTATTCTTTATTAGAAAATAATACTCAAAACATTGATAGTCACTAAACCTGTCTTCTTAAAGGCTCTTCAAAGCTAATGTTTAGGAGTAAAGAGGAAAAACAAACCATAGTTTTGGTTATGTTTCTTTCAGTTAAAATTTAAGATATATAGGCCGGGCACGGTGACTCATGCCTATGATCCCAGCACTTTGGGAGGCCAAGGTGGATCATGAGGTCAGGATTTCGAGACCAGCCTGGCCAACATGGTGAAACCCCATGTCTACTAAAAATATAAAAATTAGCTGGCTGTGGTGGCACGCACCTGTAGTCCCAGCTACTCGGGAGGCTGAGGCGGGAGAACTGCTTGAACCTGAGAGGTGGAGGTTGCAGTGAGCCAAGATCATGCCACTGCACTTCAGCCTGGGTAACAGAGTAAGACTTCATCTCAAAAACAAAACAAAAACAAAAACAAAACATATATATATACACACATATATGTTAAAAATATATATATACATACAGCCTTTTCAATTAGAAAAGAGAAATTTGGGGGAAAAAGTATTTCTTACTAGATTTTTGTTTAGATTTTAAAATATAAATTAAGTAGTAAGTAAATGATTTATTTAAAATCCTTGAAACTCATTCAACTTTCAAGGGTATTTACTGGTGGGCTTAGGGCAATTAAACTGCTCCCCAAAAAGACAGTTCATTCACTTATTTGTTTAAGAGTCAGGGAGTAGATGGAGTCTCATTATGTTGCCCAGACTGGTCTCAAACTCCTGGGCTCAAGCGATCCACCTGCCTCAGTCTCCAGTAGCTGGGACTACAGGCATGCACTACTGTACCTTACTCCAAAAGAACAGCTTAATTCTGGGCACAGAGGTACATTAACTTTGTGATGAAGAATTAAAAATAAAGATTCCCTACTAGAATACACTAGTATTCGTTTCAGTGTATCTGAATACCTAATTCCTGTTGGTGTAGATGCTTCATAGGGGAACATTTCCTTAAGAATATCCCTTTCTACTCTTCTTTCCTCTGTTTTTTCTCCCACCTAGTAAGAAACAAACAAACAATCACAAGTTAAAATTTAGTGTAAACGTGCAATAATTAAAACATAATTTTAAATAAAAGTTTTAGAGAACAAAATGCCCTTAAACTCTATCATTTGGCAGATTTTACAACTGCCATTTCTAAAGTATTATCTAGGTATCCACATGCTTCCAAGGCTCTCTTCAAGTTTCTTTAATATAAAGATATCTTATATATGTAGTTATTAGGGTGAAATACTGCCACACATTCAAATAACTGGGGGGAAAAAATTCAGTAACCTAACATGGCAGTGTTAATTCCCTCATTGATTTTCTATGTTTTTCACTATTAACAGTATATTGTTTCTTCATTTAAGAACTCTGTAATAAAAGATAAAATTCAGAAGATACTCAATTAACATGAACCTTTAGCAAATTTTATGTTTTTAAACTATAGAGTCAATGCAATAGGCCCAAATTTAAAAAATATAGAATAATGTTTAGCTTGTTTTGCTACATTTACCTTTATGTCCAGAACAAAATAATAAATGTTTCAGCTCCTTTTGTAAGGATTCATTCAAATTAATATGCACCATGCAGTTAGTACTTTCAAGCTTAATTTTACAGGAGTTAACCCATTCCAGCACCACATAAAGTAACCTTAAAGTCTCTTATTTGACCCGTCAACAAAATAAAGTGTAGCCACCCTCACAGCCCAGCAGCACTTTCAAACTTGCATCCATGACAAACAGAACATATTTATAAGCAGCACACAAATGACCACTCCCTTGAAAACTGGAACTTAAAAGGGATACAGTAGCAAGAGGATAGTATTAGCATGTCATACTATATTAGTTAATTTCTGTTTTCAATAATGTGTCCTTAAAAAAATATGCATATTTACACACACCAGCGAATAAAGAAAGCTCTGCTCCCTCCCACTCCAAAAAAACAAATAAAAATATTTCCTCTTTGAAAGATCAATGATATCATCGATCTAAATTATATTCATTTACTTCAGCTCTTGTCAATGGTTTCTTTGGTGCTCTTCTGGATATGTCTGAGAATTCAGTGATTGGCAGAATAGGAGATGCATGCTTGAAATTTCCAGTCACCCTATTGACAACCTGCCAAGATTCAAATTATTCAGACTCAGAATTATCCAAACATAACACAGACACTTAAAAAGAAAAGAAAGATATTTTATCTTTGTAATATTAGAAATTTTCCCTTAGTACAGATTTAAGAAACAGCGGCTACAAACACAACTCCGTACTTCATATATGAAGCCTCATTCTTCAATTATTTTAACAAAAATTATCCTTATACTTTCTTGTACATGAATCAGATTTCTGTACATAAATTGGATATTATAAAAAAATTCTAAAATTCAGAACTATATGGGGAAAATCAGTTTAAAACTTAAAAAAAAAAAAAAACATGTAAATTTGAGATTTGCCAAAATTCACCACCTCCCCATTTCCAATTAAAGGGTAATTTACAAAGAATACCACTTGTATAGTTTATGAAACATATTTACTAAGGATTCGTTGCTTGAAGCCATTATAGTTTCAGCTATGGGAGTACTCTCTGAAATTACTGCACCATCTATACGAAAATGTTCTGAAGTTTCCACCTGTTAGTTTGAAAACAGAACAAAAACAATAAATATAAAATAATACTAAAACCCTACCAATCTGAAAACCCAATTCTAAGGAATAAGCCTTGCATCACCCTTTTCCTTGGAGTTCTTCTTGACCCTCTTGTAGATTCCCTAGTTAATGCCTGCAGAGGTCCGCCTTTTGAAGATCCACTTGTCCATTCAGTCTCAGTTATTCCAGCTTGAGAATAGCTCTATTCAAGCATCAACACATTAAAAAGTCATATTCTAACATCAAATACTGTAATAAAGGCCATACTGGCACACAGAGAAGCCATAAAATAAAAGCCTCCAAATGCCAGCATTTACAAACAATGCTATGTCCTCAAAATATTCCTAAATGTATTAATTGAACTGATATTTAGGCATCAGAAAACACTTAACTGGTAAAATACACTAAAGAATCCACCTATAGTAGCTTACAAATTATAAAAATGATGGGAAAAAAAGCACATCTATCACCAGTTCCCTTTTTGACTTTGTTTCAGAAAACACTTAAAAAGTGGTAAAATACACTGAAGAATCCACCTATATTACCTCATAAATCATAAAAATGATGGGAAAAAAAGTACATCAACTATCACTGGTTCCCTTTTTGACTCACTGTTTGCTATATGGCTCTAGAATTGGAGCTACATCTCTGTCTAAACAAAAAGCAGACTGATGATGACTTAGAAGAAAGTCATCTATTATAAGTTAATTTCCTTTTAAAACAAAAATACAAATTTTTATAGTTTAGCATAGACTAAACATTAATATGGTTAGAATCATTTTAGTAGAATGAGTTTAAATTATAATCCCACATATAGCTTATTTGCACTAAAGAATTCACAGGTGTCAAACTTTTCTTGGAAACAGATAAAAAATTAGGCAGCCACAAAACCCCTGTGGTCACTCTTATAATGAATATGCAAGCCTAACGTCACTTTCAAATCTCAATGCTATCCATATGTCATTACAGAAAGATAGAAAATAGCTGTTATCTTTCAGTCCCAGATTAATTTCTTTTTTCTTTGAGACAGAGTTTTGCTCTTTTGCCCAGGCTGGAGTGCAGTGGCGCGATCTCGGCTCACTGCAATCTCCACCTTCTGGTTTCAAGAGATTCTCCTGCCTCAGCCTCCTCAGGAGCTGGGATTGCAGGCGCCTGCCACCATGCCTGGCTAATTTTTGTATTTTTAGTAGAGATGGGGTTTCACCATGTTGGCCAGGCTGCTCTTGAACTCCTGACTTCGTGATCCGCCCACCTTGGTCTCCCAAAGTCTTGGGATTACAGGTGTGAGCTGCCTCGCACAGCCAATCCCAGAATAATTTCTGTCTTTCACTGATCATTCCTCATTTTAAAAAATCCAGCAGTTTTTACATACTAGTTTAAAACCCATTAGATCAGTTCTTAAATTGTAATGTGCCTATCAGTCATTTGAAGCTTTTGTTAAACTGCAGATTCTGATTCCGCAGCTCTTGGGTAGGGTCTGAAACTCCACAATCCTGGTAGCAAGGTTTTCAGTTTTGAACCCACTATTACCAGATGCTTCTTTTAAATTATTTTAACTAGAGAATATCCATCAAAGATTAGTATTATAGAATGTGTCTCTGTTGTCACTTTTGTTTTCAACCTAATATTTAACCTAGATTACTAACTGATAGTTTTATGTCCAAGTCAGTGTCTATGAAATTTAAAGACAGATTTTTTTTTTAAAAAAACTTTAATCCTATGATAAGAGTAGTCATCCAACAAATATGCCTAAATGGCTGGAAGTAATGCTACAAAACCAATACTACTCAAGTTACAGACACAGTCTCATAAAACATGGTTTTGTGTTTATCTATATTTGGAATTGACATTATAAGAGTTTTGAGGCCAGGTGTGGTGGCTCATGCCTGTAATCCCTGCACTTTGGGAGGCTGAGGTGGGCGGATCACCTGAGGTCAGGAGTTCGAGACCAGCCTGACCAACATGGAGAAACCCCTTCTCTACTAAAAATACAAAATGATCTGGGAGTGGTGGTGCATGCCTGTAATCCTAGCTACTCGGGAGGCTGAGGCAGAAGAGTAGCTTGAACCTGGGAGACAGAGGCTGTGGTGACCTGAGATTGTGCCACTGTACTCCAGACTGGGCAGTAAGGGAAAAATTCCATCCAAAAAAAAAAAAAAAAAAAAAAAAGAGAGAGAGAGAAGAGTTTTCAGTCACAATCTGAATCTCTGGATTCTTTATCTTATCAATTAGGAAATATTTGTTGAATGCAAAATTATTCCCAAAGAGAAACTTGTAAACAAATTACAGACATACACAGAGTAAGTACTTTTTTTTTTTTTTTTTTTTTTGAGACAGTGTCGCTCTGACACCCAGGCTGGAGAGTGCAGTGGCACAATCTCAGCTCACTGCAACCTCCAAACTCCAAGTTCAAGTGATTCTCCCACCTCAGCCTCCTGAGTAGCTGGGATTACAGGCACTAGCCACCACGCCTGGCTAATTTTTTTGTATTTTTAGTAGAGATGGGGTTTCACCATGTTGGCCAGGCTGATCTCGAATTCCTGACCTTAGGTGATTGACCCACTCCTCGGCCTCTCAAAGTGCTGGGATTGCAGGTGTGAGCCACTGCGCCTGGCCAGAGTAAGTGTTTTTTAATAGTCCAGTTTCTAACTATTTGAAAGGATAGTTTTATAATTTGAGATTCTCAATCCTGTGGCACAGTATCACCAAGGAAAGCTTAAAAAAAATCAAATGCCCCCAACCCTACCATAACCAATTAAATCAGAATCTCTTCTAGAAGGCTCTGGGCATAGATAATTTCTAAAGCTCCTGAGATAATTAAAATCCACCTTAATCTAAAGAACCCACTATCAATTTAAGTAAAACATGACCAACATGGTTACTCATACTAAATTAAAACAACAACAACAACAACAACAACAACAAAACAGCCTCATGTTCCTCCATTAAAGAACAGTACTTTCAGATACTGCTGGTGGGAATGAGGAATGCTTCAACTCACATGCAGAGGAATGTAATGGTGAAATTACCGAGCAATTTTACTTGTAGACATCCCCAAGATAAATTGGCAAAAAATATGCAATAACACATGTAAGATGGTGCTCATGGTTCTTCCTGGCATTATTCTTAACAACAGACAGCTGAAAGCAACTCAAATATTCACTAAATGGAGAGTGGTTAAATTACAGTACATCCATAAAATGCAACACATAAAATGCAGTTGTACAAAGCAATGAGGAAGATGGCTACATTCAGATATGAAGTAATATCCAGGATATGTATTTAGGTTAAAAACAGAAAAATAAAGGTACAAAGCAGGCTGCCTTTTATGTAAGGGGAGAGCATATATGTCTATATATTTACTTATATTTTCAAAAACAAAATATAAACCAAAACTTAATAAAAATGGTTATCTATAGATGGAAGGGAAAAGGATCAGAAGCCAGAATTCTGACTCTACCTTACTTTGCCTACATAGAACTACATATATACTCTCAACACAATTAAAAATTAATAAAAGAAAATGCAATCCTAATATTACAGAATAAAAAAACCTAACTATATATTAAGTCGGTGGCCATATGACACAAAGAAAAGAATCCTTTCAAGTGACTTTAAGCACAGTAGTTTGACTTTACGTTCTAGTGGGATATGTTCTGAAGACAAGGAAAATGAAATCCCCAATTGCATTTAACAGCCTTATTGTTAGTAGTAATACTGTATTATTTAGAAACACATATATGTTGTGATACTTACGTAAGTAACAATATCATTTGAAGAACCAAGATATTCAGCATAAGAGAAAAAAAGATACAAGTATAATACCCAAAATTAGCCTGTATTTATAAATTTGAAATATCACCATGAATTAATGATTTACCTAGCACTACCTACAAAAAGACCCAGAAACAATGACAACCAGTAGGAATGAACAGGACAGCATCCAAACTGTTGCCTCCATATAGTATTTTCTATTAAAAGGATCAGGGTTCCTTGGAAACGTGGCTGATTCCAGGTATAATACAGGAAGTATACAAGAGCCTGGGACGTCTTAGTGTTCAAGAAAACAAGAAACTATCAAAGATAAATGGGGGAGGGAATTAAAAAAATACAGGAACCAACTTAGTAATTTCTAATGGCTAGAGATGGCACAATGTGAACATGAAAAAAGAATAATGACCACAACTGATCATAAATCTAATACATAAAAAAACTAGAGTATTCAAAAAAAAATTGGCCAGGCATAGTGGCTCATGCCTGTAACCCCAGCACTTTGGGAAGCCAAGGTGAGAGTATCACTTGAGCCCAGGAGTTTCAGACCGGTCTTGCTAACACGGCAAAACTTTCTCTCTACAAAAAATACAACAGTTAGCTGGGTGTGGTGGTGTGCGCCTATGGTCCTAGCTACTTGGAAGACTGACGCAAGAAGATCCTTTGGTATCAAGGTTTAGGATACAGCGAGCCAAGATCATGCCACTGCACTCCAGCCTGGCAAGAGTGTCTGACGCACAAATTTTTTTTTACTGATCACCTTTTGAAGTGACATCAATAATTTAATTTGAAAACTGACAAAAGGGAAAAGCATTTCTCCTAGTTCTCTTGTATGAATTTATTTCAAGGAAACTATGAAGTTCATAAGGAAAAATTCTTTATAGAGGAATTTCAGTAAAAGAATGAGAAAAATCAACATTTTTTTGATTGAGGGAGACTCCATCTCAAAAAAAAAAGTAATTAAAGCTTACTTTTACTTACAAAATAGACCTAGGCAATAATCATCAATGGCTGTTAGAACCACTAAATGAAAGGGCAATGGGGAACTTTATTATAATAGATGGATTAGGCTTTCGACATCTAAACCAACTCTAATTTTGGCATAATCAGACGCTCTACACCTCCTGAAACGATGTGTAGGAAGGCCACAACATCATTTATTAAGTATTCTTGTTAAAGAAACTGAACGTGGATCTGAACAACCCTCTGGATCTGTGCCATCCAATATGGTAGGCCACTAGCCACATGTGGCCATTTAAATAAAAATTAAAACAAGTTTCTCAGCCATACTAGCCACCATCCAAGTATTCAATAGCTAGTGGCTACTGTAACGGATAGCACAGATACAAAACATTTCTATCACAGAAAGGTCTAGTGCATAGCTCACTACAGGTCTAGCCCACTCTAAAGGAAATGAAGCGGAGAGAAAAGCAAATTAAATGACATAAAGAAGCAAAGTGCTAAATCCAGAATGTTGGGAAATTCTCTAACGACCTAGTTTTAACAACCTAGTTTCTTCACCAAATAAATGGAGGGAAGAGAAAGTTAGAGTGGAAAAGTTATAGACTTGGGAGATTAAAACAACTAAAAATCAAACATGATATGTAGATCCTGTTTGGATCCTGATTTGAACAACATAATCATAAATGACACATTTCTGAAACTAGAGAAATCTGAACATGAATTAGATATGAATAATTTTATTAGGTGTGATACTGACATTGTCACTGGAACTGAACTTTCAGAGATATATGCTAAAATACTGACTTTTTAATGTGTGAAACAGTATGTCAGAGATTAATATATCCCAGGAAAAAGCAAAACGAAAAATCAAAAGCAATTTAAGACAGGGCATGGTGGCTCATGCCTGTAATCTTGGCACTTTGGGAAGCCAAGGCATGTGGATCACTTGAGGTCAGGAGTTTTTGAGATCAGCTTGGCCAACATGGTGAAACCCCATCTCTAATAAAAATACAAACACTAGCCAGGTGTGGTGGCACATGCTTGCAATCTCAGCTCAGTAGGAGGCTGAGGCAGGAGAATTGCTTGAACCTGAGAGGCAGAGGTTCCAAGTGAGCTGAGATCACGCCATTGTACTCTAGCCTGGGCAACAGAGGGAGACTCCATCTCAAAAAAAAAAAAAAAAAAGCAACTAAAGCTGGATGGTGTAAGGTGATGAAACAAAACTGGTGAAACACTGACAACTGTGGCACAGCTGTAACTGGAGGGTCATTAAACTCTTCCCTCCACTCTTCTACATGTTTTAAATTTGCTGCATTAAAGCCACTGTCTAATTCTGCCTGTCATCTAAACCAACACTTCTTTGACTATTTGTTCTGCCCCTCAGTTTAGATTCCCCCAACTCAGTTATCCCTTAAACCATCTTTATTTCATTTATTTATTTATTTATTTATGAGATGGAGTTTCGCCCGTCACAGACTGGAGTGCCGTGGGGCGATCTTGGCTCACTGTAAGCTCCACCTCCTAGGTTCAAGTGATTCTCCTGCCCCAGCCTCCCAAGAAGCTGGGATTACAGGCACCCATCATGGTGGGCAGGCTGGTCTTGAACTCCTGACCTCAGGTGATCAGCCCATCTAGGCCTCCCAAAGTGTTGGGATTACAGGTGTGAGCCATGCGCCTGGCCTAGACCATCTTTAATACCCAGACCATCTTTAACACCATGCCCCCTCCTGTTCTTTTAACCTATTATATGATCAGTCACATACTCATGCTAGCACCATATCATCTTGCCTTCAAACTTTGGACCAAAATTTTCCATGCTTGTCTGTTTCAGTGTCCTTCACCAGATTTTCCTAAGTTCTCTTGTTCTGTTATTTCCTTATTCTTCAACATGCTCCTGAAGCTCTTTGTTAGGACTACTACATAAAAGGGCAATAAAATATGTATTCTGGTATTTGGTTCTATGTTAAACAAAATCTTCATTTATTCAATGCTCTGTACGTTCTTGTCACCAAGCTCATTTCCAAAAAATGGTTCTGAAATTCAACTTATCAACTACAGCAAATGAAGGGAGAGATTTGGCTTAAGGAGTCAAGAATAACACCTCTAAGGATTTGATTTTAAAATGGCAAACAGGCTGGGTGCAGTGGCTCACACCTGTGATCCTTAGCACTCTAGGAAGCTGAGGTGGGTGGATAACCTGAGGTCAGGAGTTCAAGACCAGCCTGGCCAACATGGTGACTATTTCTACTAAAAATACAAAGATCAGCTGGGCATGGTGGCACATGCCTGTAATCCCAGCTACTGGGAAGGCTAAGACAGGAGAATCACTTGCGGGGTGAAGGGGGAGCATGTGGTAGACGGAGGTTGTAGTGAGCAGGGATCATGCCACTGTACTACAGCCTGGGCGACAAGAGCAAAACTCTGTCTCAGAAAGAAAAAAAAAAAAGACAAACAGGAGATGGAAAAGATAAATAACCAACTAGGCAGATCTTTTTTTTTTTTAAGTGATCGTCAGGAGAAATCAGATAGGAACAATCAGGGTGTTGCAAGTCCTGATTACACAGAGATGTTAATCACGTTTCAGGCATCTCCAATCATAATATTTTCTCTGTCCTCCAAAGGAGGAACAGGTAAGGATTATCCCACCTGACGATGGCAGATCTTTCAGCTAGATACAGTAGGGGTAAATGACTCTGGGAATAGCTGTCTTATAAAGCATCAGCCAAATTAATGCTGGGTTAGTCAACGATTGGTTCTCTGTTCATTTATACTTATGCTTATTTTTTCCTTAGTTTCTCACATTTTACTTTTGAAAAATTGAATTGCCTCTCCCACAATAAAAAAGGTTAATTTTCATCTGAAATAAGGAAAGAAAACTGTGGTCTTAGGATCTGATAGCTTCACAGTTTAGGGAAGAATCACAGAAGACAAGACAGGCAAAAATAAAATCAAAGTGACAAATCTAGAGACAAAGACACAAATATAATACCTTTCCATTGCCTTTTAAAGAGATGTGTTAAAAGTGCCTAGATATTTCCACCTTTTAAAATATTTCTTTCAAAACGCAGTATAAATGGCTTTGAACTACGCTTAGCACAGACTCAAACACAGATGAGACATTTATTAAAAACTTGCTTTTGCTGTAATCAAAGGCTACACTACTGACAAAACTCACAAAGTTTAGATTTCTAATATCATTTAACAACAGAATTGTTTATTTAGCGTGCTGGAATCTGGGTGTCAACCATTAAAGGCTAAAACACAGATTAGTGTTGTCAGGAGATCATTTATACCTGTACACAGTGATCATAAAACTGAAGATACCTGGTTGTGCTCAACTCTTCTTTGCTTGAGTGTTACTGGAGTCTTTGCTCTGCCCTTTAGTGGTTCTCTCTTCTCAAGCTTGAGCTCTATTTTAGAGTCTGGAAATAACATTGGAGAAACCATTACTCTCTGAAACACAATAAACGATGATGTATTCCTAATATTAATCTGGAACCCTGGTTTTAGGCACATTAAAAGGTAAAAAAACAAGACTACTGGTAATACCTCACTAGTCAAAATTGTCTAACTGCAATTTGTCTTGAAAACTTTTCCATTATTTATCCCATTTTTTGCTTATCTCCCTCTTTCATCTGACGACCATTTCTTCCTACCTATTTCTCCTTTCCTTTTTCTGGGACTAACAGTTTTGAACGTGAAGTGAATTCAAAATGCTCCTACAAAGCCTTTTCACTAAAAACAATTTAGATGTGGAAAAAGGCCACTTAAAAACACATAGTTGTTACCATTGTTTTGTCCATACAGTATACTGCTACTGTACAGCAAAAGTTGACTAAGTTAAAATTTGGAACATGGAAGGGAAATTTTAAAAATGAAAACAAAACAAAACAAAAACCATATAGTACCAAGCTTTTCTAATAAATAACTGCCATAACATTAATAAGTAGAGTATAAAAGGTTTTTCGATGTAGTTACAAAAAACCTAAGTACAAGTGAGATAAAGGAATCTCGTTCATAGAAAAGTATAACCAATCACAAATCACTTCTCATCCCATTCCATGTAAAAATAACATTTCTTAGAAGAAAATACTTATATATTATTTGACTTATCATCATGATAGTTATTAACCTAACAACCCAAGAATATGTATTTTTAATAGGCTTCAATATTCCATTCTCCTAGTCTTAAATTTATCATCATTTGAAGATCTAGATTTTGAAAAGACTGATTTTAGTTAATATCCCTTTTTGTAGCATTTATCATAGTATAGCAAAATTAGTAAGTCAGCTGTTACTTCTAAAACTTCTACCAAAAATTTAAGTTAGATTACTTTGTTATCAAAGAGACAGAAAGGAATCAATTCTAAAATTTTACATGAACTTAATAAAACTGTGCTAAAAAGTGGTCAAGACAACTATATGTGTCTTGCTAACTTTCCAGTGTTAATACTAGTTAGTCCAGAATCTATTTAATACTTGCAGGTTTCCCAAAAAAAGAACAGTGATTTTTAGTAAGCTTGTTTCAACAGTTCAATCTTTATTTAGAACTAAGACTTCAAGTCCATCTCCCAACACTTCTGTTAACAGATCTATCAAATCTGTTTGGTACAACCCCTAGCAATATAAAATCCATTTTATGCTTTGTTAACTCAGAATCTAAGAATTAGAAAGCACAAAGTAAAAAGACCCATTAGTAGTGGAATAGAAACTGATTAAACAAATAAGGTGTCTGGTTACCGATAAATTCCTCTTATAAATTTAGATTCCAACAGCCAATAAAAACATGGGTCCTCAAACAGAAGAAAAACCATACAATAATCAGAATATTTTCAATTATACCACTGAAATGTCAAAGTGAGTTTCAATGATGAAATGGAAAAGGGGTGTTCATATGCAAATATTTAACTTGTTTCAACTCCAAGAATAAAGCACACATAACAACATGTTTCTGGAGACCACACAACACTGTTCAAATTTAACAACTTTATTGAATTTGCAGAAGTATTCTACAGTAATACATTTAAAAAAACCACATAGCACTCAGTAGGTACATGTATACATGTACATTTCAGAAGACAACAAATAAAATTACTCTCACAAAGCTGCAAAGATGGACATGTATAATCTAAGAATGTGGTAATGGCCAGAGGGAGTACCCAAGAGACCATATTTTGTTATAACTTAAGGCTACTATTTTCCACAATACCTCTACAGTTAGACTATTATCTTACAATCATAGAAATGAAAAGATAATACACTGCTTTATACAGATACACAGATACTGGAATATAGTATAATTTCTTATGGCTTAAAAAAAATTAAATTTCCTTTTAGGTTCTATATTGTCAAACTTAACTTTCCACAAAATACAATATATCATGAAAGCAAAGTATTATTAGTATTTTTTTTAAAACTCCATTATCTGACAAAATAGTTGGTGAACATGCACTATCGCAGGATATCTCTATTATTATCCAAAGTGTTTCTCAAAGTGTGGTCCATGGATTGGTACTGGTCCATGAATTGGCTGCTACCAGTCAATGAAAAGATAACTTACTTGCGTCAGAGTGTAAATCAATACATTGCTTTAGCTATTAACAAAATTTTGCTAAAAAATAAATCCTATCACTGACCTAAAAAGTATCTCTAGATTTAAATTATTCTGCATGCTTATCTTGCCTGTGGATCAGTAAGTTTGTGGACTGGCATTTTGAGCTGCACTGATCTAGACTATTATGAATGATGTTGCAGACATGCGTAAATAACAAACAAAATATGAGCAAAAATATAGGTAAGTTTTAGAAAGTGAAAAGATACTGAGATAAAAGTATCAAAAACAAAATCACTGTTCTGAATGTGCAACAAATGTTTAATTCTGTCCTAGGTATAAAGTAGAATGCATTATTATGCTATTAAACAGTAAAGACTCCTTATAGCCTAATTAGAATTCTCTTTTTTTTGGAGAATTGTAAAGGCATAAGTAAAACAGGAAATAGAAAACCATCTAGAGACTAATATGTGATCTACAAAGCTTTAAATCATTTGTACCAGCCTTCCTATCTATCCAAATCTGTAAAAAAGAAAAGTAGTTCTACACAGGCAATTACTTTTATATTGTAATTTAATGGGTTGAAACTTAACATTTTGCAATTAGCTCAATCTGGAAACTAAAACCTTAACAGAAAAGAAAATGTTGGCATAAAGTACCTGAAATTCACAGAAAAGCTCCTGGGCTCCCCATATCAAAGATCAGATATCTTTTTGTCTTAATTTTATTAGTGTTTATTTCCACGTTTTTTAATTACTTTGTATACCTCTCCTCCAAATAATGTTCCACCTTTAAAGGGAGTAGCAGCCAGCTTATTCTTAGAAGCTAAATTAATTTTGCAATCCTTAAGCCAGAGATATCGACGACCTACAGTGGAATTTCCCATGGCATGGGCAGCCATCTTCACCTCATCAAATGCAGCTTCACAAATATATGAGGCTGCATCATATGTTTTGCTCAGAATCCCAAGTGCTTGGTGTGTACAACTAGGATCTGAGCTAATAATCTGTGCAGCTTGACTAATGTCTGCCTGCATGGCCTTAGCTACAAAGGCAGTGTGGGTTGCAATCTGCAATGCTGATGCTGCAGCTTCATATGCTCTACAGAGTGCTAAGTCGAACTGTTTATCACAAGACTCAGTGGAGGCTGCTTGAATACCTGCTGGTGGAGTGGCTTCAGAAATAAACCCTAGGATTTCATCATCTACTTTTGGAACTGATAATATCTGTGTTGCCTCCCTAGATGAAACTGGATATTTGCATGCCAGTGAAGGCAGCTGCCTATCAACTTGCTGCCATTCTTCTTCAATTACTTTTAAAATAGATTCATGGAAGGGAAAAGAGAGTTCTGAGGCATCTATTTCATCATGCTGTGATTGCTTACACATTTCTAGACCTAAGGTAGTGAGTGAATGAGAGACAACAGTTTTGGCAGAAGACGACATCAGTTCAGATCCAGGTATGTTCTGAAACGCCACAAAGGAATCTGAATCCCTTTCCTCCACTGACTTCTCACTCAGTCTAGGGACTTTTCGTGGAGAAGACTGGAATTCAGTTTCTTGATATTTAGACTGATCAATTCTCTTCTGTATGTTTTCTACATCCAGTTGGGGTGTAGAGTTAGAAGTCCCAGGCAAACTACCTACCCCACCCTGGACCAACAGAGAATTGACATAATCTCTGATTGCCTGAGCAAGTGGTGGAGAAATTAGTTGTGAGCTCTCAGACTCTTCTAGTGCTTTCCTTTTACTGGAGAGAATCAACTGATCTGAAATATGGGACCTCTCAGGACATAATTGTAGAATTCCACTTTTCTGTCTACTGCAAATATTTTCTACTATGTCTTTATAGTAAGCAGTGGTCGTTTCTTTAATCAGTGAAGGAGAAGCTGCAGCAGAGACCAACATGGCAGTGTGTTCAGGCTGAGAAGATGACGAAGAACTTTTCTCTAAACACCTATCATGGCTAGACTTGGATGAAATGATCAAATTCCCTTCAGAGGCTAACTTCTGCAACTGTCCCCTGCCAGGCAAGTTTGTGGCAATAAGAGGTTCCCTAGGTAGGTCTCGCTTAGAAGTATGTACTTTCTTAGCTGCCTGTAGTTCAGTACTGCCCAAAGGAGGACGGGTGGAGATTTCAGGAAAAGAAATATCCTGAAAAAATCCACCAACACAGGGAGTAGTTCCAAGTTCAGAAAAAGGAACAAAATCCCTACTGGACTTCACTTTCTTGTGTTCTTTCTTCTTTCCTGTAGAGGCAAAAGAGGCAGGAAGTTTAAGCATTACCTGTGTTTGAGCCGATTTTATTCTTTGCCTCTTTGCTAAAAATAGTGCTGTCAAAGGAAAAAGACTATAATTTCATATTCTGAATAACTAATCTGGCAGATTTGCCCTGATAGACAACGCTTACAGAGATAACAATTTGGGTCAAAATAATCACAAGACATATGAATTAAAAGTTTACAAAAATCAAGTTGTACTTATAATTTTTTTTTTTTTGAGACAGAGTTTTACTCTTGTTGCCCAGGCTGGAACGCAGTGGTGCAATCTCAGCTCACTGCAACTTCCAACTCCCAGGTTCAAGCTATTCTCCTGCCTGAGCCTCCCAAGCAGCTGGGATTACAGGCATGCGCCACCATGCCCGGCTAATTTTTGTATTTTTAGTAGAGACGGTGTTTCACCATGTTGGCCAGGTTGGTCTCAAACTCCTGAACTCAGGTAATCCACTCGCCTCTGCTTCCCAAAGTGCTGGGATTATAGGCGTGAGCCACCGAGCCTGGCCACTTATAATTTTTAAAGGACACTTATTTAATGTACTAAAAAAATATTTAACCAGCACGATCAAATTTTAAGATACTACAGTCTACTAAGAATATGGTCAAAATATTTGCTTTAAAGTTGCCTTGAGGTCAGATTAACAAAAACTTGAAGTAATTTAAATGCCTATCAATAGAGACCAGAAAATATGCCATATTTAAATGCTATCACTATGTATTAATTATGAGGAATAAACAAATAGAGATGTAATTAATAGGATAAGATTTTAAAAATACCAAGTAAGGAAAAGCAAGTGGTAAGATTTAGCATATTGTTTATATAAAGTTTTATTCTTAAAGTACTAAATAATAGCATGTATTAGATAAATGTGTATGTAAAATATAAAAACAAACTGGAAAGATAGGCATTGTATTAATAACAGTAGTTACTTCTGTGGAGGCAATAGGTACAGGTAACTACAAGAAACTTTGCCTTTACTTGTAATACTTTATTCTCTCAGAAAAATGAAAAAAGAAAAAAAAAAGAAAAGAAAAGAAAAATGAGATTTGAAGTAAAAAAGATAAGCTAACTGGCAATTTCAGGTGATGGAAAATTAGAAATTTGTACTATGTTGTTTCTTAGACTTCTCAATAAAAAGTATTTAAATCAAATTACTTACAGAATTATTATAATGACATGAATAAAAATTGTATATCTTGTCAATATTGTTTTAAATTTTACCTTCTTCATGGTCACTGTATTTTATGTGTGAAAAAAATTACATACATTTGATTAAATCATTTACAATTTTACCTTCTTCATTGTCACTATATCTGTCAGAATCATTACTTCCATTCTGCCTTGTACTTTCTGCTGAAGAAGAAACTGTTGGCAGAGGAGTAGAAGATCTTGATTCTGTTCCTTGTTCCCTCAGTTTCAAAAGCTTTTTCTCATATAGCTTCCTGGTTGTTCCTGAATTAAAGCAGAACTTGCTTTAGGACTTGTATTCTCTCATTTAGGGTGCAGCTCAGAGAGTATCTTCAGAAACATTTTAAGTTTATTTTCACCTTTTTTTTCCTAAACTCAAATTCTTAAAAACACTATATAATATGGCCAGACATAGTGGCTCACGACTGTAATCCCAGCACTTTGGAGGCTGAGGCAGGTGTATCACTTGAGGTCAGGAGTTTGAGACCAGCCTGGCCAACATGGTGAAACTGCACCTCTATTAAAAATGCAAAAATTAGCCAGGTGTGGCACACACCTGTAATCCCAGCTACTTGGGAGGCTGAGACAGGAGAATCACTTGAACCCAGAGGCAGAGGTTGCAGTGAGCCAAGATCGCACCACTGAACTCCAGCCTGGGCAAGGCAGTGAGACGCTGTCTCAAAAGGAAAAAAAAAAAAAGTCTGAAAAGGCTGGGCCCAGTGGATCACCTGAGGCCAGGAGTTCGAGACTAGCCTGACCAACACGGTGAAACCCCGTCTCTACTAAAAATACAAAAAATTAGCCAGGCCTGGTGGTGGGCGCCTGTAATCCCAGCTACTAGAGAGGCTGAGGCAGGAGAACTGCTCCAGGAGGCAGAGGTTGCAGTGAGCTGAGACTGCACTACAGCCTGGGCATCAAGAGCGAAACTCCATCTCCAGAAAAAACAAAACAAAACAAACCAAACCACACACCCACAACTATATAATGGACTCTTTTCTAAAACAGGTGTTTTTCTGAGAAACAACATTTCTTTTAATAGCACGCAATACATAGTAGATTAACATAGGCCTTACTGTACACCACCTACTAAAGAGCCATATACGACTATTTTTGACTAAAGTCTTAAACTTGTACATTTTCTCCATTACTACATAATAGTACTTACCAATGTAGCAAAATCACATATAAGCAGATTGTACCTCTATGAAGAATAACTATGATTAAACTTCCATAACTCTAAGATATTAATAAGCCTGTAATTAGCCATTCAGTTATAGGGAAAAGTTCTATAAATCACATTTAAATATACAACTTTGCAGTTAAAATGACCTTTCATGGAAAACACATATCACAAAGAAAAATTGATTACAAATTCTTAACAGATTTCAACATCAATGACAGTTTAAAACCAAAGCAGATTTTATTTTGTTTTACACTAGCTGTGTATCTTTCCTTAACTTCTGAAGGATGAGCAAAATAACAATGAATATTTTTTTAGAAGCAATATATGTGTCCAGAAATGTAATACAAGTAGCCTTAAGATGAACAGGTGATATATCAACATGTAATTTAATGTACACTGATATTATAAACACACATTTTTCAGTCTCCCTTTTGGAATTTCTTTTTTTTGAGACAGGGTCTAGCTCTGTTTCCCAAGCTGCAGTGCAGTGATGCGATCATAGCTCACTGCAACCTTGAACTTGTGGGTTCAAGCAATCCTCCTACCTCTGCCTCCAGAGTAGCTGGTACTGTAAGTATGCACCACCATGCCTGGCTAATTTTTTTTTGATAGAGACGAGGATTCACTATGTTGCCCAGGCGGCTCTTCAACTCCTAAGCTCAAGCAATTCCACTGCCTTGGCCTCCCAAAGTGCTGGGATTATAGGCATGAGCTACCATGCCCAGGCCTTTTAGAATTTTAAATTAAAAAATGTTAAGAGTATGATGTATCTGTCGATAACTGTACATAAATAGGCTTACTATTATTTGGAAGCAGTGTATACATTAAAACAAAATATTCTAAATCTTTATTTGCAACTACACCTATAGCAAAACCTACTAAATCTCTGGTGTCCACAATTTTATGTAACTTAGAATATCAAGACCAGATGCAGTGCCTCATGCCAAAAACCTAGGATTTAGGGTGGCCTAGGTGGGAGGACTGCTTGAGCCTAGGAGTTCAAGACCAGCCTGGGCAATATAGTGACACCCCATCCCTACAAAAAATACAAAAATTATTCAGGTGTGGTGGCACGTGCCTGTGTTCCCAGCTACTTGGGAGGCTGAGGTGGGATTGCTTGAGCCCAGCAGGTTGAGGCTGTAGTAAGTTGTGACTATGCCACTGCAGTCTAGAGTGAGCAACAGAGCAAGACCTTGTTTCCAAAAAAGAACAGAAAAAACAGGCTGGGCGTGGTGGCTCACGCCTGTAATCTAAGCACTTTCGAGGCCAAGGCAGGCGGATCACCTGAGGTCAGGAGTTCAAGACCAGCCCGACCAACATGGTGAAATTCCGTCTTCATTAAAAAAAAAGAGGCAGGCATGGTGGCTTATGCCTAAAATCCCAACATTTTGGGAGGCTGAGGCGGGCAGATCATGAGGTCAGGAGTTCGAGACCAGACTGGCCAGCATGGTGAAACCCCATCTCTACCAAAAATACAAAAAATTAGCTGGGCATGGTGGTGCACGCCTGTGATCTCAGCTACTTTGGAGGCTGAGGCAGGAGAACTGCTTGAACCCGGGAGGCACAGGTTGCAGTGAGCTGAGGTCGTGTCATTGTACTCCAGCCTGGGTGAGAAGAGCAAACTCCGTCTTAGGGGGGAAAAAAATAAAAAATAAAAAAATAAAAAAAAATACTAAGCTAGGAATTTAATAACTTCATTAATAAGCTGGTCACTAACTCACCTTTTTTTTTTTTTTTTTGAGAGACAGGGTCTTGCTCCACTGCTCTGGCTGAAGTACAGTAGCCATCATGGCTCACTGCAACCTTGACAACCCTCCACCTCTGGCCCCAGGGTGGGGGGCTCAAGCAATCCTCCTTCCTCAGCCTCCTGAGTAGCTGGGACAACAGACTTCTGGCACTACACACTGCTAATTTTAAAATTTTCTGTAGAGATGAGGTCTTCTTATGTTGCTCATACTGGTCTTGAAACCCTAGGCACAAGCAATCCTCCCATCTTGGCCTCCCAAAGTGATGGGATTACAGGTGTGAGCTGCTGCACCGAGCCACTAACTCATTTATTTGCACAAATTTGGCCAGCTATGTTACCTCAGATTTTCAACTGTCATATAAGACCCATGTCTCAGCAGAAGTATGATATGAGCACCATATAAAACAATCTCAACAGCTGGGCACAGTGGCTCACACCTGTAATTCCAGCACTTTGGGAGGCTGAGACGGATGGATCACCCGAGGTCAGGAGTTCGAGACAAGCCTAACCAACACGGAGAAACCCCGTCTCTACTAAAAATACAAAATTAGGTGGTGTGATGGTGCATGCCTATAATCCCAGCTACTGGAGAGGCTGAGGCAGAAGAATTGCTTGAACCCAGGAGGTTGCCGTGAGCCAAGATCATGCCATTGCACTCCAGTCTGGGAAACAGGAGCGAAACTGGCTCAAACAAACAAAAACAACAACAAAATCTCAACAACAGAAGTAATTCTGGAGATTATCTAATTCAATCCTCTCATTTTATTTCACTCATTTAGAGTTAAAGAAACACAGGTGGCCAGGCGTGGTGGCTCACACCTGTAATCCCAGCACTTTGGGAGGCCTTGGCAGGAGGATCACCTGAGGTCAGGAGGTGGAGACCAGCCTGATCAATATGATGAAACTCTGTCTCTACTAAAAATACAAAAAAATTAGCCAGGCGTGGTGGCATGCACATGTAGTCCCAGCTACTTGGGAGGCAGAAACAGGATAATTGCTTGAACCTAGGAGGCGGAGGCTGCAGTGAGCTGAGATCATGCCATTGTACTCCAGCCTGGGTGACAAAGCAAGATCGTGTCCAAAAAAAAAAAAAAAAAAAAAAATATATATATATATATATATATATATATAAAAATATATATATATATACAAATATATATATATATATATATATATATATATACACACAAATATATATATAGGTTCTGCTAATACAAATGATTAATGACAAACCAGTCCTAAGAATCTAAAGTAACTGCTAAGCAAAAGGAGAAAATAATTTGGGTTCTCACTTCAGAGAAAAGACACTGTCATTTGAAATTTTATCAACTTACCCACAATAGGACCAGGATTCACCCCATATTTCACAAGCTGATCCAAAAGGTCTTCATTAGTTAGCTCTGTTACATCTAGATCATCTTTGTCATCTTGTCTGGGTTTATCAGTTTTCTTTGTGGCTTTCTGTAAACAAAGTTCAGTAATCATTTCCACATGAATTAAAAAGCATCCATTTATTAGATAATAACACTGGATAACATATACAATTTGCCACCAAGTTGGTTTATAGTAATATTAGGCCTTAGCAATTTGATTAAATTAAGAGCAATTCATTATTGGAGAACATTTTCTAAGCTGAACTGCAATCATACAAACCTAATAGACAAGCAAGTAACTTAAATTTTAAAGACATTAATGTTAAAGTAGTCCATTTGGATTACTTATCTAAAAGAGGTAGTAATGACATCAAAAATCTAAAAGAGCAAATAGAAGTAAAACTGACTGACTTTAGGTAACATTTTCTTTTAAATAACTATTTTTTTCCTTTTTTTTTTTTGGAGATACAGAGTGTCCCTCTGTCACACAGGCTGGAGTGCAGTGGCACCATCTCAGCATCTCAGCTCACTGCAACCCTCACCTCCCACCTCAGTCTCCCAAACAGCTGAGACCACAGGTGCACACCACCAACCCTGGCTTTTTTTTTCTTTTTTTTTTTTTTTGTAAAGATGAGTTTTTTGCCATGTTGCCCAGGCTGGTCTCGAAGTCCTAGACTCAAGTGATCAGCCCACCTAGGCTTTCCAAAGTGCTAGGATTACAGGTGTAAGCCACCACACACAGCTTTAAATAACCAAAAATTATATTTCATTTCTTAACGCATGTAACTCTGATGGCAAGGGATGGCAACTAGCTACTAAAATGTTACAAGGAGTTTCACTACATTTGTGAATTCAACCAATCACAGATCAAAAATACTCGGGGAGGGGGGGATGACAATACAACAATAAAAATAGAAATAAAAAAATACATACAGTATAGGCTGGGCGTGGTGGCTCACGCCTGTAATCCAAGCACTTTGGAGGCCAAGGCGGGTGGATCACCTGAGGTCTGGAGTTCAAGACCAGCCTGACCAACATGGTGAAACCCTGTCTTTATAAAAAAAAAAAAAAATTAAAAAATTTAAGAAAAAAATACAGTATAACAACTATTTACATAGCACTTACATTGTATTAGGCGTTATAAGTAATTTACAGATGATCCGAAGTATATGGGAGGATGTGTGTAGGTTACTATACCACTTTATATTAAGGGACTTACTAAAGCATCCCCAGAGTTTGATATCCACGGCCGGGTCCTGGAACAAATCTCCACCCCCAGGATAGGAGAGAGGACTGTAAACTCCTCGTAACATAGTTATTTTAGTAGCTAGTTTATGACCAGGAAGGAAATCTGAAAGACTTCATGGTTACATTATCACCTGTGACAGTTTAGTCACCAGATTGACTTCTGTGCTATCAGGTTACTAAAAATAATCAAAATAACATGAAACAAACTTTGAGAGAAATTTTTCAACTTTTAAAATTAATTTATACAATGGCAGTATTTACTGGGAAAACTATAAATTTCCAAGGTTGAACAAGTAAAAAGGAAGCAAAAGTATGGATACCTTTTAAGGCTGTGACAACCTGACAAATGGGTCAGTGACCTCAGCAAAAACAGAGTACCAAACAAAAAATGGCTGTTAAAAGAATGACAACATCAAAAAAAACTGTATGAAAAAGGCTAAAATTATCAAGTTGTATAGAATGCTCACTTTCCAGTCATATTAGGGGGGAAAAATCAGGCATTATTTGGCTATGTACTAGAATCCCTGTTTTTAACAAATAAAAATAGTCTGATCTACAACTGTCAGGCTCAAATCTTTTTTTTTTTTCTTTTTTTTGAGACTATGTCTCATTCTTGTCCAGGCTGGAGTGCAGTGGCACAAATCTTGGCTCACTGAAACCTCTGCATCCCAGGTTCACACAATTCTCCTGCCTCAGCCTCCAGAGTAGCTGGGATTACAGGTGTGCGCCACACGCCCAGCTAATTTTTTGTATTTTTAGTAGAGATGGGGTTTCAGCATGTTGGCCAGGATGGTCTTTAACTCCAGACCTCAAATGATATGCTTGCCTCAGCCTCTCAAAGAGCGAGGATTACAGGCGTGAGCCACCGCACCTGGTCTGAAATACTTCAAATAAAGCAAGCTATGAGAAATTATTTTTTTTAAAAAAAGCTGCTAATTGCTAATCATTCTATAATCAGAAGCCAAAAATCCCTCACCAAAAAGACAGTTGCTCATAAGAATAATTATGTTAACTTAAGAAAAATCTTTAATAAAGAGATGGCTATGGAGAGTTACAGTGAGGGTACTTTTAGCAGGCTTTTAATTCACATACATTGCACTAACCTAGAACTGCCAGGCTCAAATCTGGAAGCAACCCACACCATAATATCCAAATAGTTGCCTATAATCTAAGAGTTCTAAGACTTACTTCTTTAAAGAAAAGATTTAATCAAACTCAATCCTTTGTTACTGAATTATTCAAACTTTCCAAAAAGTGCAGTCCAGTAGTATAGAGAAACTAAATAATGCTTAAAATAAAAATAAAATATGGAAAAACAATCAATCAGGTTCAAATTATTTGTAAATAATCCCCCCTACCACAGAATGTTCAAATTTACTATCAACAAAACATCCAGGATATTCCAAATTTTCATACCTGAGAGGTTTCCAAGAAACCTCTTGGAGCTGGGAGAGGTGGCTCATGAATATTATCTCAGCACTTTGGGAGGCTGAGGCAGGCGGATCACTTGTGGTCAGGAGTTTGAGACCAGGTTGGCCAACATGGCGAAACCCTGTCTCTATTAAAAATACAAAAATTAGCTAGGTGTGGTGGTGTGTGCCTATAATCCCAGCTACTCAGGAGGCTGAGACAGGAGAATCACTTGAACCCAGGAGGTGGACGTTGCAGTGAGCCAAGATTGTGCCACACACTCCGGCCTGGGCGATAGAGCGAGACTCCATCTCAAAAAATATCTTAAGTTTTTTTTTTTTAAAGGCAGAGTCTTGCTTTGTCACGCAGACTGGATGGAGTACAGTGGTGCCATTTCGACTCATCGCAACCTTCCGCCTCCCGGGTTCAAGCATTTCTCCTGCCATAGCCTCCGAAGTAGCTGAGATTACAGGTGCGCACCACCATGCCTGGCAAAATTTTGTATTTTTAGTAGAGACAGGGTTTCATCATGTTGGCCAGGCTGGTCTCAAACTCCTGACCTCAGGTGATCCACCTGCCTCGGCCTCCCAAAGTGCTGGGATTACAGGTGTGAGCCACTGTACCCGGCCAAATACGTGATTTTTAATCTGTCAAGAAAAAAGTTCCAGAAAAGTAATATTATTTTATAAATCTCAAACTTAATAAGGATAAAAAATTAGGAGACAGTGTGTCATACATGATTAGCAGTTTCAGTCAGGAAAAAGGAAGCATTAGCTGTATTAAATTCTGCCTCCAGAAAGCTTTGTTCCTTTAAGTAGATTACTTATCTCTTAAGAGTTTTACTCAAAAATACCTGAGTACTTGATGATCTCTACTGTATTTTTCAACTTTAAAATCCAACAGTTCTGGCCCAGCACGGTGGCTCACACCTGTAATCCCAGCACTTTGAGAGGCTAAGGTGAGCAGATCATGAGGTCAGGAGTTCGAGACCAGTCTTGCCAGTATGGTAAAATCCCCTCTCTACTAAAACTACAAAAATTAGCTGGGTGTAGTGGCATGCGCCTGTAGTTCCAGGTACTCAGGAGGCTGAGGCAGAAGAATCGCTTGAACCCAGGAAGCGGAGGTTGCAGTGAGCCAAGATCACTCCAGCCTGGGTGACAGAGAGAGACTCCATCTCAACAAACACATGCACACACACACACCCCCCAAGAGTTCTTTGATACCACCCATGAGCTACTCTAACTCCTTTAATCTCTACCTCTAGTATCAAAGATGCTGGACCGTAATAATATTATAACAGATTCTATTGAGCACTTATTATACACTGAGTTGTGTTCCAGGTGTCCGTATTAACTTAACAGAATCCTAAAATACTCTATGGAATAAGATACTAATATCCCCACCTGACAATTCAGAAAACTGTGGTTCAAGCATGCACTTCACTAACTCAGGATATCTGCATGCTATAATATACACATTACTTTCACATATCCATGTTATTGGCTTCCCAAAATTATATTTTAGTTACTTTGCACTGTATTGCCCTGACATTAAAGACAAAAATTCAGAAATCATATGTTGTAACAGGTATTAATTACTGAGCACTAGACACTTCACATATGCAACTGCATGTAATCCTCAATCTAAGTAGCTATTAGATTATTTCTCTATTTCAGGGGAAAATGGAGGATCTTAGATTAAGACACTGTTCAGTGTCATATGAATAAATGGCAGATCTGGAATTTGAATGTATTACCTCTATGATTCACAAGTCTGAATACTTAACACCTTTAACAGTCATGGTCAATTTGTGATTTAATTAACATTTCTTATTGGTAGCCTACTTTTTATTGTTCTTTTCCAAGTCTTCAAATATTTCCTATTGAGAATTTATAATTTGGCCAGAGCAGTAGCTCACACCTACAATCCCAATGCTTTGGGAGACCCAAGTGGAAGGATCCCTTGAAGCCAGGAGTTCAAGACGAGCCTGGTCCTGAACTACAAAAATTCTAAAAATACTTGGGAGGCCGAGGCGGGCAGATCACCTTAGGTCAGGAGTTTGAGACTAGCCTGACCAACGTGGAGAAACCTCGTCTCTACTAAAAATAAAAAAAAAAAATTAGCCGGGCGTGATGGTGTGTGCCTGTAATCCCAGCTACTCGGGAGGCTGAGGCAGGAGAATCATTTGAACCCAGGAGGCAGAGATTGTGGTAAGCTGAGATCACACCATTGCATTCCAGTCTGGACAACAAGAGTAAAACTCCATCTCAGAGAAAAAAAAAATTTTTTTTAATTAGCTGGGTGTGGTGGCATACAAGTAGTCCCAGCTATTCCAGAGACTTAAGCCCAGGAGTTCGAGGCTACATTGAGCTATGATCACAACACTGCACTACAGCCTGAGTGACAGAAGGAGACCCTATCTCTTTAAAAAAAACAAACAACTGGGCACTGTGGCAAAGGCCTGTAATCCCAGTACTTTGGGAGGCGGAGGCAGGCGGATCACGAGGTTAGGAGTTCGAGATCAGCCTGGGCAATATGGTAAAACCCCGTGTCTACTAAAAATTCAAAAATTGGCCAGGCATGCTAGCGCTTGCCTGTAATCCCAGCTACTCAGGAGGCTGAGGCAGGAAAATCGCTTGAACCTGGGAGGTAGAAGGTTGTAGTGAGCCGATATCATACCACTGAACTCTAGCCTGGGTGACAGAACCCAACTCCATCTCAAAAAAAACCCAACCCCCCCCACCGCACCCCCCCAAAAAAACCACCCAAACACACACTCATAATTCACCAAACCAGATCATTCAAGAATATTATGCTCCACTAAATTCAAATAGCTGCACCTTCATGCTCTGCCCCTTAGAACAAAAAGGCAGACTGCCAACTCTGTAAATGTTTATTTTTGTGTCCACAATCTAACACCTAAAAATACTGGTACCAAGATGCATAAAATAAAAAGCTGAGAAATAAGAAAACAAAATCAAAGCAAAACTTTTAATATGCAAATTTTTGTCATGTTACACCAAGTGAATCCAATAGTCTATGGCAGAGGCTGAAATGAAACAATTTCTTCTGTAATTAAAAATATTCCTCATAAACCCATGATGAAATAGAACGTATATGCTATGCAAATATTTAACCTTGGCCAAATCCACATTGATGTTTGATTTGTCTTAAAATGTTAAAAATCTGCCTTATCTGCAACTCTCAAACATAATTTGGCTTTCTCCTATATTACAAACATTTTTTTCTATTTTGCCATCCCATTATGCAGAAGATTATAAACATTCTTTAAGAAATATGACATGGTATTATTTTTATATGGGGCTAAAATGACCAAAACATAAAACATAGTATATATAAGAGAAATTCGACATGAAAAAAATTTTTTTTTTTGAGATGGAGTCTCACTCAGCCACCCAGGCTGGAGTGCAGTGGGGCAATCTTGGCTCACTGCAACCACCGTCTCCCGGGTTCGAGCAATTCTCTCATCTCAGTCTCCCAGGTAGCTGGGATTACAGGCACCCGCCATCATACCGAGGCTGGTCTTGGAACTCCTGACCTCAGGTGGTCTGCCCACCTCAGCCTCCCAAATTACTAGGATTAGCCACCACACCCAGCTGAAGAATAATTTTATACATAAATTATCACAAATGTCCTAAGATTCTTTTCCTGTAAATTCAAAATTATTTTTTCCTATGCCTGATAAAAACATCGACCAGATTCCTAATTATAACTCACTTAATGTACTTTAAAACAGAAAATGATGCTACTGACTACCAATATTTTTTCAAGTTGTTGGCACCACTATTAAGCCCAGTCAAGGGTAGACACCTCTGAGTTTTTTTTTGAGATGGAGTTTCACTCTTGTTGCCCAGGCTGGAGTGCAATGGCACAATCTCAGCTCACTGTAACCTCTGTCTCCAGGGTTCAAGTTCTCCTGCTTCAGGCCTCCCAAGTAGCTGGGATTACAAGCACTTGCCACCACGCCCAGCTAATTTCTTGTATTTTTAGTAGAGACGAGGTTTCATGTTGGCCAGGTTGGTCTTGAACTCCTGACCTCAGGTGATCCACCCACCTAGGCTTCCCAAAGTGCAGGGATTACAAGCGTGAGGCACCTCGACTAGCCCTCTGAGTTTTAAATACTTCAGGTAGAAGACATTTAAACCCATAATTATGAAATAAGTTTTCTCTATATGGATAAAATCATTAAATGAAATACAAACAGCTTAATTATCATGCCAACAGACCTATTAGGTACTCTTAAAAAAGGTTACTTCCATGCCACGCAGTGGCTCCTCCCTCTAATCCCAGCGCTTTGGGAGGCCGAGGCAGGCGGATCACCTGAGGTCAGGAGTTTGAGACCAGCCTGGCCGACATGGTAAAAACCCATCTCTACTAAAAATACAAAAATTAGCCGGGTGTGGTGGCTCATGCCTGTAATCACAGCTACTTGGGAGGCCGAGGCAGGAGAATCATCTGAACCCAGGAGGCAGAGGTTGCAGGGAGCCAAGATCACGCCACTGCACTCCAACTGGAGGGACAGAGATTGGGTCTCAACACAAAACAACATTCTTTGCAAACCAGTCAGAGAAAAATTAAAAAAAAAAAAAAAAAACCCAAAACAACAACAACAACTACTTCCTTTTATTCACAACTTATTTACAGGGTGCTTACCCACTTCAATTAACATATGAATTGGATATATGAGTAAATAAACACAACTCATTTTTTTAAATCTCCAAAGTTAAATCCAGTAGTCAAGAACACATGGTAGGAACTCAAAATTGCTGGATAATCTGAATTTAAAAATTTTTACATTTAGTCTTCTTACCCCCCAAAGAACACTAGGTAGATTGGGACATAAACTCTTCTACCAAGTGGCTGATAGAAAAACATTAAAACTGAGACAGTTGTTTCTGTGTAAAAGAAATCGTCCCCAAAATAAACAGGAATCAAGGCTGAAGCAGGATTGCTTGAGGCCAAGAGTTCTAGACCAGCCTGGACAACACAGAAAGTCCCTGTCTACAAAAAAAAAAAAAAAAAAAAAAGATTAGTAGCACATGCCCCATGGCCCTTGCTACTCAGGGAAGCTTAGGCAGGAGGATCTCCTGAGCCCAGGAGTTTGAGGCTGCAGTGAGCTAAGATCACACCCCTGTACTCCCGCCTGGGAGGCAGAGCGAGATCCTGCCTAAAAATTAGTAAATAACCAGTAATTCTATTATAAGCATACCACAAAAAACTTCACGTTTTAAGACATTTGCACAGAGAACCAACACAGGGTTTTATAGAACTAGTTTTTTTCTAAACTGATTTTTTCAACCAAATTATTACTGAAAAGAGTTTCTTTTTTTGAGAGAGTCCCACCGTCGCCGAGGCTGCAGTGCAGTGGAGCGATCTCGGCTCACCACAACCTCCGCCTCCCGGGTTCAAGCGATTCTACTGCCTCAGCTTCCCAAGTCACTGGGATTACAGGCACGAGTCACCACGCCTGGGTAATTTTTGTATTTTTGGTATAGATGGGGTTTCACCATGTTGGTCAGGTTCGTCTCGAACTGCTGACCTCGTGAACCACCCGCCTCGGCCTTCCAAAGTGCTGGGATTACAGGTGTGAGCCACTGCGCCCGGCCTTCACTGAAAGAGTTTAAATACTACTTTCTTTTTCAGAGCAGGGGGACATAATGGGTAAGCGGGCACGCTTTATTTCAAAAGTAAGTTTGTTAATAAAAGTAGCTTTCCACAAAACAAGATATCAGAAACAATAAGGTGTGACTGGTCTTTTATTTGTCCAACATATATTTGGCCTTACTATTTGTCAGACACCATACTGACAAATAGTACAGACAGACGTTAAAACTTTCGACTTCTCTAAAGCCCAGGCTAAGATTTTCAATTAAATTTACATGTGTCTATTACATTTGTCTTTCATTTCCGCCTGAGTAGCCAAGAAAACACATTAGACAGGTTCTTTAAAAACCAAAGTGCTGTAAACTTTGAAGGAAGGAGTAATTTTGGTTTACACTAGTGATCAGTCGCAACAACTTCAAACACCACATTCGCTGTGTCTTACAAGGCATTTTAAGTTACACCCATTACTAGGTTTAGCTTCATCCTATTACGATGCGAAGCCCTGTAACTCGGCAGGCATATGCAAACCCACAAAAAGCATTTTAAAATCCACAGAGCAAAAAGCAAACTACTCTCAAACAAAACATGCTTTGCTAGAGCCGATTTGAGATTTAACCGGGATCAGACATTCCAAGTTGCAATACCGATACACCAGAATGTCATGAAATAAATTTTTCCTGAATCCTAAGTCTTTCCCTTCCTCAAGCAAAATTTGCCAATAAGGGGTGAAAACTCAATCCAAACTGTGAGTAATTTTTAAATAATTTACCCAGATTTTAAAATATTTATGATAGGTGCTTAAAAATGTAGTTTAAAATGCTCATTTCAATTTGGCGTGAAGCTATCCCGCCAAAAGATGGCCTGTTGCTAGGAAAGATTAAAGACAAACTAGAAAACATAAACGGTTCAAAAAGCCCTCCATATGCAAAAGTATAAAAAGGCGGGAATTTCCTTATTTCAAATTTTGGTTAGAAATTAGTGTCATCAGTTGCCCTCCAGGGAGCGCTCTGAGACTCTATTGCGAGTCATTTCAGTTAATAAAGCGGGAAAACGCTCGAACTTAACCTATCGCATTTTGAGGCCACCCATACAGAGCTTTCGAAAGGGCACGTATAAGTCCCAGTCTAAACGCCTGCTGCCGGCGGCTGGTGGTCGACAGACGCGACATCGCCCGCGCGGGGGCCCCACCACCCGCGCGCAAAACAACCGCCGCCAACGCAACTCCACACCTCCCAGACCACACGTCAAAGAATGCGAACCCCGCGGCCCCAACTTCTGACTTCTCAGCTCCGGCGGCTGCAGCAAAGCGGGGAAGGGGCGGCGCGAGGGGGCGCAGGGACAGCCCCGCACCTGGGAGGCCCGAAGGGACGCTCAGGAGGGAGGGGCTGCGGCGGGCGGTGAGCGCGCGCGGCAACTGCCAAACGCCCGCCTTTGTGGCCCCATCCCCACATCCTTACCCTGCCAACGGCGGCCCGGCTCCGGCCAGCGGCGGCGGCCCCAGAGCCGAGGACCGGGGTGGGCTCGCGCTCCTCGTCACTAGAGAAGTCCGGGGACCCCTTGCTGTTGGAGCCGGCGGCGAGCGGCGGCCGGTTGCGCGCCGTCAGGTGCTGCAGGTAGAGCTGGACGTACACGTCTTTGCGCTGCTCCCCGGCCGGCAGCGTCACATTGTTGGCGACCAACTCAGTCTTCAACTTCTCTTTCGTCAGGACCGAGGGATCTTCCAGGAACTCCGGCATCTCGGGGATCTGCGAAGCCCCCTCCCCGCAGTCTTCGCCGCTGCCGCTCACGCCGGCGCGCTCGCTCCTAGTCGGGGGCCGCGGTGTCGCCTCCGAGCCTCACGGCTCCTGCCCGGGAGGAGCGCCGCGGAGAGGAGCAAAAACTCACGGACACAAGGCCAAACCAGACGCGGACACAAAAGCCCCCGGAGCCGAACTACAGACCAAGTGCGACCAAGCTGGAAGCCCGCACCAACCCCAGCCCACACACTACAGGCAGGAGGCGAGCAGCCTGCTTCGCCCACGCCCCAAGAACGCGCGCCGCCATTGGCGGGCGACGGGAGGAAGTGCGGCGCTGATTGGCGGGAGGGCTCGCGCGGGTTCCATTAGCCGCCGCACTGAGCGAGAGGAGGTAGAAACGCAGTTTAAAAGGCGCTGGGGCGGGAGCCGAGGCTCCCGGGCCGCTTCTGTTTTCATTTTCTCCACCCTTCCCCTTAGACGCCGATAAGGGACAGGTCGTACTGCTTTTGTGCACCGTTTCCTCTCCCTCCGCCAGCTTGAGAAGCAGCTTTCCTCTCTGGGGTCGATCGCCTGCGAACGGGCCGAATTCTACGCCAGCTGTGAGGACCCTTGGCTGGGCCTTTTTTTCTCCCGGGACACTGAAGCACCCAGCAGTACCCAGAGCCTCGCCTTACCCAAACGCTAGCCCTGAAGGGGAAGAAAAGAAGCGAGGCTTGTCTGTAGACACTCATATTCCTTAATTTGATTTACTTTGGGAGGGGGAGGGCAGAGAGTTACGCACTCCTCTCGACTCGCGAACGCTTCTTTTGTTTCAGAAACCCAGGAGAAGCCAGACCTCTACCATCGGGCACTTTAGATTGCTCTTGAATTTGTGACAAAATTGTACTATACCATTCATTTTTTAGTCTTATAGTTGGGGCATGTCTAAATTGTTTAATTTGAACAATGCGTTGAGACTCAAATTCACGCCTGCAATTTTGTCGAAAGCTATCTCTGGCTGTGGTTCCCACCACCCATAAGAATCTTAAAACAACAAAACGAAGCAGAACCTTTGGGAACTCCCTCAATGGTCAATTTAAAATAACTGAGATGGTACATAACTGTAAAGGAAACCTAGTGACCTATCATTAGGCCTAGAACCCTAATCAAACCCATATTACTGATCCGAGTTAAAACCTGATAGAATCTAACAAATTTACTACAATTAAAAAATGTTTTCCTGGAAATTTGTATCACTTATGACAAATACTTGTATTTCTGATGATAAATATATATGTTTAAAGAAGCTTTCGTTCTAGAAAGAAAAGCCTAGCGCAGTGGCTCACGCTTGTAATCCCAGGAGGCTGAGGCAGGCCGATCACAAGGTCAGGAGCTCAAGACCAGCCTGACCAACATGGTGAAACCCCTTCTCTACTGAAAATACAAAAATTAGCCAGGCACGGTGGCGCGTGCCTGTAATCCCAGCTACTCAGGAGGCTGAGGCAGGAGTATCGCTTGAACCCAGGAAGCGTAGGTTGCAGTGAGCCGAGATTGCGCCACTGCATTCCAGCTTGGGCAGTAGAGCGAGACTCCGTCTCAAAAATTAAAACCAAATAAAGGAAAGGAGATCTTGAATTTAGGGTGTCCTAATCATTTCCCCAGAATCTGAGCTCCAAACTATGTTTTAGAAACTGGTTAATTATTATTTTTTAATGTTTAGCTGCTTTCTACACTGTTAAGTTAGAATACATTTAAAACAAATGCCTTCACTAAAAATGTTTCCTAGGATTTAAGCCACTTAATTTTGTTCAAATTGAGGAGACATTATTTCTTTTAGTGATAATTATTTAATTCCTTTATAAAAATCTTAGTATTCACTGAGTATTAAGTATTAAGCAATGGTATTAAACTTAGTAATGCAAATTAAAAATCAGGTTTTTTTTTCTCATTAAACTTTTTTAATGGGTCTCAAAATTCTGTGACAAATTTTTGGTCAAGTTTTTTCCATTAAAAAGTACTGAAAAAAATCAGGGTTTTCTTTTCTTTTTCTTTTTTTTTTTTTTTTTGAGACGGATTCTAGCTCTGATGCCCAGGCTGGAGTGCAGTGGCACGATCTTAACTCACTGCAACCCCCACCTCTCAGGTTCAAGCGATTCTCCTGTCTTAACCTCCCCAGTAGCTGGGATTACAGGTGCCCGCCACCACACCCAGCTAATTTTTGTATTTTTAGTAAAGACAGGGTTTCACTGTGTTGGCCAGGCTGGTCTCAATCTCCTGATCCCAAGTGATCCGCCCACTTCAGCCTCCCAAAGTAACAGGATTACAAGTGTGAGCCACAGCACCCGGCCTAAAATTGGGCTTTAATAACAAGTTGTTAGGTAGATTTTTATGATCCCTTGTAAAAGTTGTTTGGTTTTTTGCCCCATCAGCTTCCCTGGACACATAGGCAAATGTTTTTATCTTCAGAAGGGGAACTGAGCTGAGAGGCAAAGGACCATGATTTTGCAATGACTGGTAACCCAGCACATAAAATGCATGTGGGACTGTCCCAATCTGCAGTGTGCCTACCACAGTTCAATTATTTCTTCCAATATAATCTCACATTATAATGGGTAGAGCAACAAAGTCCTGAGCTTCATTTCTGCAGGGTCTGTTGATGAGTCTGTTCTATACTATTTGAATTAACAAATTACCCTGTTAAATTGTTAGCTTGTTAGTGGAAGAATTTGGTTCTAGCTTGACTGTACTAATGGTTTTTAAGAAGTAGGTTTTGCTGTTCTGACTGAAAAGGGTCAGAGTCACCAGGGCTAGATTTTATCTGACAAAGGTGGAAACAGCAGGTTCTCCAGGCTCTGACACTTGCCCTATAGTATGACAGTACCTGGGCAGCCAGGTCCCTTAAGTGGATCCTCAGAGGAAGAGGCATCACTGATATTTCAAGATAATATTCTTCTACCTAAGTTTGGTGTGTGTAGAGTACAATATCAGAGTCTCAAAGCCCCCTGGGGATGCTACATTGGAACTCTGCTTTATTCATAGGAATTTTCCCCAGAAATTTTCCAGATAGTTTAATCCTTAGAGATAATAACTCATCTTTTTTTCCCCACAAGCAAAAAAACAAGCCCAAAATCCCTCACCAACCTGTTGAGTCTAAAAGTTGTTTTAAATACACAATATCATGTCCTACAGGCCAACATTCAAGATATAATTCACAAAGAACTGCATTCTAGATGCCTGAAATTAATGTTCCTTGAGCAAAAACATTTTCATTATCTCTCTTTTTCTTATCCCTGGACATTAGCTATAGGTGGTTACTTGCAGATTTATTGCTGTAGAGCTCCAGAAGTTGAGGTTACATTTATCATATTTTGTGTACCCTAAGGCTAAGAGGTTGGGCTACTGAGTTGGGTGGTCTCTTTGGTCCTAATTACTACTTCCAAACTATTTCTGTTCTTTTCTCCTTCAAAAATATTTGAAGTTCATATCTTCTGATTAAATCACCTTCTACTATCTTTACTGCCATCATCCACAAGCCTGCTGGCCACTTCCCAGAAATTATAGAGCTGCTTGTCCTAGGTTTTCCTCACTGTCCCTCTTGTCTACATTCTATCTGAATTCAGCATCCTTATAGGTGACCCATGCAACACCAACGCTTGGCCTCTTAGACCTCTGACCTCTTCATCTCCAACAGTTTGTTCCTCTATTCAGTCTTAACCACTTCTGCGTCAGACTCTGAACCTTGTCATAAGTTGAAATCTCAATTTCAAGCTTCCCAATTGTCAATCACTATCCTTTTTTCCCAGCTAATTTTTTGTACTCTCACTTAACTAATTAAGACCTCCACTCTGTTAACCCCTACACTTTAAAAACTCTTCTGCCTCTGCCATCATATAATCATTTTGCAACTCACCTGACTTAAATTCCCTGATCAGTCCTTGTCATAACATTTTCTTATTTTTTTTTCTTTTTTTCTCCTAATCAATGCATATTTGCAAAATACATTTTCAACTCTCTAATCTCAGTGTCTCCTTTTTTGCTTGAAAGAATATCAACCTTTCTTGGACTAAACCGTGCTCCAGATGACCTTTCTCATTGCTTGCATCCAAACAGCAAAAGCTGCTGGAGAAAAGTCAGTCAGTCATATAACAGGCTAGCTGGTTTTAATTCATGACCTCAGTCCTCTCAGGAGCACTCAACACTGGCTGGCAATGCTGTTCCAGTCTCTGGATTAACCTTTCATATGTTCGCTTCTCCTCAAATGTCTCACATCCTTTTTCCTCACCTCTCATTTTTAGCTGGTGACCTTGCCTCAACTTCAGAAAATAAAAACCATCTGTGGGGAATGCTTCAACGTCAGACTTTCAAATCTGCATTCATTTTCTCTTGCATTTTTCTTTTCAGTGGAAAGATGTGTCTTGTCAGAAGCAAATTCCACCACTCTGGCTCTCACCTTCCTTAAGGAATTGACTCTTTTCGTCATCTCCTTTCTTATGCATCACTAGTCTCTATTGGACATTCTGACCAAAGTCAGAATATCGAGACTTCTAAAAACTCTCATTTGCTTGTGAAATTTTCTGAATTAAAAAAGTCTTTTTATTAATTTAGAGACAGGGTCTCACTCTGTCACCAAGGCTTGAGTGCAGTGACAGGGTTATGGCTCACTGCAGCCTCAGCCTCCCAGGCTCAAGAGATCCTTCTACCTCAGCCTCCCTAGCAGCTGGAACTACAGGTGGGCACCATGCTGGCTAACTTGGGTATATTTTGTAGAGATGGAGTTTTACGGTGTTGCCCAGGCCGGTCTTGAACTCTAGCTTCAAGCGATCCGCCCACCTCAGCCTCCCCAAATGCTGGGATTAGAGGCATGAGCCACCATGCTCAGCCTTTTGTGTTGCATTGATCAAATATTTTTAAAGTTATCTTTTATGTTTAAACAAGTATTAACATTTTAAAAAAATCCTTAAAATACCACAGAATTGATGCCTACAAATCTTGAGAAATAGAAGATATTTCTGTGTGAAGCTAAAACTTGAGAAAAAAATTGATTCATTATTTATTTATTTATTTATTTATTTTAGAGATGGGGTTTCACCATGTTGCCCAGGTTGGTCTTGAACTCCTGAGCTCAGGCAATCCGCCCACCTCGGCCTCCCAAAGTGCTAGGATTACAGTTGTGAGCCACCAAGCCCAGCCTCAACATTTTTTTTTTTTTTGAGATGGAGACTCACTTTGTTTCTCAGACCAGATTGCAATGGTACGATCTTGGCTCACTGCAACGTCTGCCTCCTGGGTTCAAGCGATTTTCCTGCCTCAGCCTCCTGAGTAGCTGAGATTACAGGTGTGTGCCACTACGCCCGGCTAATTTTTTAATATTTTAGTAGAGACGGGGTTTCACCATGTTGGCCAGGCTGGTCTCAAACTCCTGACCTCAGGTGATCCGCCCGCCTCGACCTCCCAAAGTGCTGGAATTATAGGCTTGAGTCACCACGCCTGGCCAGGAACACTTTTATGGAAGTTTGTGGATATGTGTATATTTTTAAAAAATATGCAAAGAAGCTGGGTGCAGCCTTGGGGCTGCTCTGCCTATGGAGTAGCCATTCTTTATTCCTTTACGTAATAAACTCGCTTTCACTTTATGGATGCACCTTGAATTCTTTCTTGTGTGAGATTCAAGAACCCTCTCTTGCAGTCTGGATCAGGACCCTGGTAACACAGATTTGTTTTTCTTTCACAGGTCTTAAGCAACTAAAATAATCTCAGAGGGGAAAGCTAGGCTATTAAACAGGTGAAATAAATGCTCAGAGCATTCTGTAATAGTGGAAAGTCCTCTTGGAAGAATAAATGAACAGACATTTCTTAGTGAAATAGAACAGATCCACAGAGTTGTCTGTTCTAGACATGTCCATGTTTCAGTTCCCAAGTACTGACACTTAATAGCTCTTGACAGCTCTTTGTTTCCACCTTTACTATAAAACTCTTCCCATGTATCATCCCTATATCATGATGTGTAGAAGATTAAGTTAAAAAGTGTTGGATCTGCAGTCACTTCAAAGTTACAGCAAATCATCAGATAGAGCATTCTAAAAAACTACATATGCCAGCATTGGGAAAGAATCTGGGAGCTGGGAAGTGACAGTTTTAGAGCCATAACAGTATTAATAACAACATGTGTAACAGCTTAGAAAACATTTTGATGTATGTTATCTTATTTGATCCTTTTAACCTGTGGAGTAAGTAGGACCTCTAGTCTGGCCTTGCTTTATAGGCTAGAGGTTCTCAAACTTCAGCTTGCCTCAAAATGGCCTGGAAGGTTTGTTGCTGTGCCCCACACCCAATATTCTGAGTCTGTAGGTCTGAGGTGAGGCCTGACGATTTTCATTTCTAACTTATTCCCAGGATGCTGGTCCAGGAACAGTTTTTGGCCATTTTTTAGTATTTGTGAAGCTGGTTGGATTGTCTCAGTCATGAATTATAGTTCTGCATTGCCCTCAGAATAAAATCTAAATTAGTTGTAATGGCACACAGGTCCTGTATGCTGACTCCTATTTACTTCTCCAGCTTTATCTCTTCCTCTCCAGCCATTCTATATAACTAGTAGTTCTTCATGGAAGCTGTATTCATTTGCTAGGGCTGCCATAATAAAAGTAAACAGATATTTTCTGAGATCTTGAGGCTAGCAGGGTTGGTTTCTTCCCAGACCTTGGCTTGTGGATGGCCACTCTCTTGCTGTGTCCTCACATGGCCTTTCCTCTGTGTGCACACATTGTTGGTGTCTGTGTGTCTAAATTTCCTCTTAAAAGTATGACACCAGTTAGATTGGATTAAGACCCACCCTAATGGGCTCAGTTTTCCATGTCTTACGGTCATTCTGAGGTACTAGGAGTGAGGGCTTCAACATATGAATGTTGGGGAGATGAAATTCAGCTCATAACAGAAGCCATTTCTTCCCTCTGGCACCATTTGCATATACTGCATATCATATATCTTAGCTTGGACCAAGCTTGTTAACTCATTTGGACAAAACCCTATTTTTGTGATGTAGATGGAGCAGGTTGTATCACCTTGTTATAGCCTGATACAACCCAATGTGGAGTTAATATCCACTGTTTAACACCCCATACCACTCTGTTCATGCTACTTTCATGGTTCTTACCATGTTTCCTACCAAGTAGCATGAACTTACCCCAACACATTATGGCATTTAGTGGCTTAACATATCTGTCTCCTGATGCTCAAAAAAAAAAAAAATTTTTTTTACTCAGTGTCCTCATCCTCAGTGCTTAGCACAGTATCAGGCTCATTGGAGTTGGCAGTCATAAATATCCATTGAAATGGATGATCTAATGTTTATTTTTAATTTTTTTTTTGAGATGGAGTCTCACTCTGTCACCCAAGCTGGAGTGCAGTGGTGTGATCTCGGCTCACTGCAACCTCTACCACCTCCTGGGCTCAAGCAATTCTCCTGCCTCAGCCTCTGGAGTAGCTGGGACTACAGGCTCGCGCCACTATACCCAGCTAATTTTTGTATTTTTAGTAGAGACAGGGTTTCATCGTATTGGTCAGGCTGGTCTTGAACTCCTGATCTCGTGATTTACCCGCCTCAGCCTCCCAAAGTGGTAGGAAAATAGGTGTGAGTCACTGCACCTGACCTAATGATCTAATTTTAATACAAACAGGAGAGGGAAGAGCAAACCACATCATGTGCAAATATAATTTCCAGGTATACTGCTACATTATAGCAGGTTGAATCAAAAGAAATTGGTTTTTGATATTTTCAAAATGCTAAGCAGAAAACCTCAGGATTTTTACAAAACATATCAAAATCTAAAACTATTAATTTCTCATAGTCTTGCTATTCAGTTTTTGTTCAACAAATATTTGACACTTATGTGTAGAGCACTATTTAGTACTAAGAGTCCTGGAGCTTACAAAGGTGAATGAGTGAGCTTTGCTCCCTGCTATTAAAGAGACTAATAGTCAAAAGTGGGCCAGGCGCAAAAAACTCCTTCTCAAAAAAAAAAAAACTTATGTCAAGTGGTGACTACTCATTACTCGCATGAATCCGTGAAAACATAAAAGGTGCTCAGTCCAACAGCTTTTCGCACATTCTTTTTTTTTTTTTTTTTCTTTTTCCTAAGAGGAAGTCTTGGTCTGTCGCCCAGGCTGGAGTGCAGTGGTGCTATCTTGACTCACTGCAACCTCCACCACCCGGGTTCAAGCAATTCTTCTGCCTCAGCCTCCTGGGTAGCTGGGATTATAGGCGTGCACTACCACGCCCAGCTAATTTTTGTACTTTCAGTAGAAACAGGTTTCACCATGTTGGCCAGGCTGGTCTCAAACTCCTGACCTTGTGATCTGCCCACCTGGCCAAGGTGTTGGGATTTGTGAGAGATGGTAAAGTTCTTCAAAGTTTTTATCTTAGACTACATTATAAGGAGTTACAATCTCTTGCTCTATGGCCATTATCCGCTATTAGCATAAACATATACACATGTATATATATTCTCTAAATCAGCTACGTCTTAAATCAGCTACTTTGACTCACTCTGGCATGTCTGAACAGAACTGGGCAAGCTCCAAACCCTGGTGCCTGCCATTCCTTATTTGGAAACCCTCCTGACCTTCTCCTGACTAGCTTCCTCTTCTTCCTTGCCTTTTTTCTTCTTATCTATTCAGGAAATTTCCAAGTTTTTAGCCAATTGGGTCAAGCATAGAATGTAAGGTCCCTTCGGCCAATGGAAACTGGACAGAGCAGTAGGGCGATTGCGCCAGGTTGTGAAAGTTATAAATGTCCCTGTCTCCTTGTTCGGGTGTGCTCTCGTGGCAAGACTGCTGGCGAGTTGCACCCTTCTTGCAGGAAGTAAACTAGCCTTGCTGAGTGATCCATTGTCTCGGTGTGGATTTTTCCCAATCTTATAAACCCGTTTCCAACAGGATTACAGGTGTGAGCCACTATGCCCAGCAGTTGCACATTCTTTCAACCGTTTGTTTCCACTTTTATTATAAAGCATTTATAAAGAGGGATCCAGAGTCACTCACCTGGTTTAGAATCTTGAGTGACCCTTAGCAGGTTACTAACCCTGTGTGCCACAGCCACATCCGTAAAAGTGGGATAATAGTCACACATTGTGAGGTTGTTCACAGTGTTGGCAAGGTAAGGGCTAAAACACTTGATTAGTAAATAATTCAAAATTAGAACTTGTACGCTATTGTACTTGCTTTCAAAAGGCAAGCAGCCTAAAACTGTTTGGAAAAACAGCTTGTACAGTATATTGCACACTTTCTGTAATGGACCAGTGGACTGATGCGCCTACTAATGCACAGTAGTAATAGTTCACCTCTTTACAGATTATGCATGTTTTTTATTTATTATTATTATTTTTTAAGATGGGGTTTCACCATGATGGCCAGGCTGGTCTTGAACTCCTGAGCTCAGGTGATCCACCCACCTCGGCCTCCCAAAGTGCTAGGATTACAGGCGTGAGCCACCGCGCCCAGCCCAGATTATGTATCTTAAGTGACAAAAAAAAACACCTCACTTTAAAAAGCCAAATGATACAAACATCAGCCTTGAGACTCTTCCATATAGAGTAAACCGTATCTTCCTGCAAACCAAGGATTACTACCAAAACACATGAAAGAGGAAAACTTAATTCTAACATTCAAGAAAATTGGCGGGAATACACCGCAGCTTCTAGAAGTCGGTAGTTTAAAATATGGAAGAAAGAAAACCGAAAAAAAACCTTGACCCCGACGTGATTCGAACACGCAGCCTTCTGATCTGGAGTCAGACGCGCTACCGTTGCGCCACGAGGTCCTGCTGGGCTGTGGCTCGCGCAATTTCTTAGGACAGCGATAAGTGGCGTTTCTTCCAAGAATACCCGGCTTTCTTCTCATTCACTCTCTATCCCTCCACCCTGTATCTGTTGGACCAGGAGACCGATTCCTTCAGCGTCCAAACTTTCCTGGCTGAGGGTCCTCTACCAAGGCTGGGAGGTAACCAGCGGAGGCGGGAGAACGGGGCTTCCCATTTAGTCTCCAGGATCAAAGGAAATTGTCTCTTCCTCTTCTTTACCAAATGATTTCCGTTATACCCGCCCTGCCCCCGCCCCGTTAGGCGCGAGACTCCGCCCTCTCTCCCCTCACCCAACGGGTTCCGCGCGCTGAGTTCCTGACCTCTAGTTGTAATCTGGCGGGGCGCCACTGCGCAGGCGCAGGCGTTTGCCAGCTGGAGGCTGGAGGCAAGGGCAGAGGCTCCTAGAGCTTTTTCTTTTTCCCTTTCCTCTCTTCCTGCAAACAATACAAGGCGTTTTCTTTCAGGAGAGTTTCATTTCACGGTGAGCGTTAAGCTTAAAAGTCACCATTTTGAAAAGACAAGGTTGTGAACTTACAAGAGCTGGTTTAGCATATTATGTTTAACGGGAACATCTTGTCAGAAAACAATAACGTTGGACAAAACGCATGCTAATCTCCCCGTCGGGGAATTGAACCCCGGTCTCCCGCGTGACAGGCGGGGATACTAACCACTATACTAACGAGGAGCTATAAGTGTCTTGTCTCTCAGATAGCTCTTCAAGGAGCAGTAAGGTCCTTCCAGCCTCAGTCAGCCTCTGCCTGCCACTGGGAAAGAGTAAAGCCAGGTCTCTTGGAGAGGCTGATAGGCTTATTGTGTTCCCTGGGCGCCTTGGACTCTTGATGTTGGTGGGAAGAATAAACGGTTTGGAATATGTGAAGCAAACGCGCTTCCCATGTTAGTGCTGGGGAAGTGTGTGAAAATAGTTTTTCCCAGGGCTCTTGAGCTTTCTAAATGATTTAGGTTGCCGGCCTGAGGGTTTTTTTTTTTTAATTGACCACAGGTATGTGAGCTGCGGCGGAACCTCCCCCTTACAAATTTATACTTTCATTCTGAAGATCAATTCAAGGTTAACATATGGCTGCCAGATGTCTGGAACAGTTAGGATTGCGGCAGTCTCCTGCCTCTTCAAACAATTCATAAGATAAGTCTTCCCTGGGGCGGGGGGGGCGGGGGGGGGGGGGGGGGGGGGGGGGGGGGGGGGGGGGGGGGGGGGGGGGGGGGGGCGGGGGGGGGGGGGGGGGGGGGGGGGGGGGGGGGGGGGGGGGGGCGGGGCGG
>CAUYLG010063867.1:0-72794 GCA_963573385.1 Cacajao melanocephalus | reverse complement strand
TATTTTTCAAATAAAAAAACACTGTACCCCCCCCTTTTTTAAATCCAAACAAAAATTTTCAAAAAAAAAAAAAAAAAAAAAAAAAAAAAAGCAGCTATAAAAACATTTGGAGTAATACTTCCAACTTTTCTCCACTATAACACACTATATACCATACAGCACATTACCATGGAAGAAACCAGGCTTGTATCCAATTGCCAAGTAGGCGTGCACCTCAAATGAGCAAATCAGAATACTAATTAGTCTTTTACTGAGGTAGCCCATAATTTGTTCTTTTTTTATTCATTTATTCAGTTTTTAAGAATGACTCCCTCACTAAAGTAAGGCACTTTACCGTGAATAAAGGATTACTTACAAGAAAAGCGCATATCTGGGTATGTTACAACACCCATGTAAAAACTGTAAATGAAACTAGAAAATTCTTTATATTAAAAAAAATTTTACTGATGCTTAACTTTAAAAATGTTTATTAGAGTTGCATTTAGATTGATCTATATGCAGATTTTACATCATTGTGAAAAATTCAAATATCATTTGCTATGATTTAGCAGAATGCATCAACATATAAGGCTCCTATTAAGTTTTTTCTTTAAAATGTCAAGAGCATGTGGTGTTGCACTCCTATAGTCCCAGCTACTTATGAGGCTAAGGCAGGAGGACTGCTTGAGCCCAGGAGTTTGAGACCAGCCTGGGCAACATAGTGAGATGCTGTCTCTTACTTAAAAACAAAAAAGGCCAAAGAGTGTTAAAATATGCATTTAGTATGGCATGTAGTTAAGATGTCTAGGTTTATATCCCAATTCCACAACTGATGAGCTACAGGAGCTTCAGTATATCACCACCTCAGTTTCTCATCTTTAAAGAAGGGAGAAAATAGTATCTAATTCATTCTGTGAAGATTTAAGTTAGATAACAGATTTTAAACAAATTAGATAATGCTTAATACATCCCATATATGTTATTATCACCATCGTTATTAAAAATGCTTACTGAGTACATAGTGGGGAAAAGTAAGACAGGGGAAGGAGAAAGGGTGTTTGGAGAAGCCTGTTTAAAACAATTCAAAGAACTACAAGAAGCCCAATGTGATTAAAGCGTGAGGAGTCAGAAGAAACATGACTCTAGATGAGATCAGAAAAAGCAGGAGCCAGACCACACAGAGCACTGCGGGTGATGTTATGGATCTGGGGCATGATGTTGAGAGCTATATGAAGCCATTTTAGATTATTTGAAGCAAAAGAAATTATTCCAGCCGGGCACAGTGGCTTATACCTGCAATCCCAGCACTCTGGGAGGCCAAGGCAGGTGGAGCACCTGAGATCAGGAGTTCAAGACCAGCCTGGCTAAACTGGTGAAAGCCCATCTCTACTAAAAATACAAAAATTAGCCAGGCATGGTGGCACACATCCATAATCCCAGCTACTTGGGAGGCTGCGGCAGGAAAAATGCTTCAACCTAGGCGGCAGAGGTTGCAGTGAGCCGAGATCACACCACTGCACTCCAGCCTGGGTGCTGGGTGACAGAGCAAGACTCCGTCTCAATAAAAAAAAAAAAAAAGTATTCCAACTTTCATACAGAGACTGGATTAAGGAAAAGTAAGAATCTAAGTGAGAAGATCAAACAGGAGTCTGATGCAGGAGGGCACTGTACAGAGATTCGACATAATGGTAGCTAAGGCCAGTAGTCTCCAAACTGACCTACAAGAAGACTTTCTAAAAAGGTATACTAGCATGGATAGCTTAAGGAAATCAATTTACACACTACTGCCTTTGTTAAAATGACTTCCCTATAAAAGTACCTTAATGCCAAATAACCCTTCTTCCTCTTCCCTTTACACAAAACAAGCTCCACAAAACAAACAGGAAGCCAAAGAAATACCTGTACTTCTTTCATTCATTCAACAGATGTTTATGCTATGTATCAGTTACTATTCTACAGGTTTGGAATACGAAACAAAAATCCCTGCCTTCTTAGTGTTTTCATGAGGTAAGGGTGGGGGCAGAAACAACAGATATTAAGTAAATAACAAGATGACACATGAGCAATGATTTGCAGGAGATAAAAGAGTATTTTGCATCTCTGAGAGAAGAACATTCCAGACCACTGAAAGAAGTCCTGTAAATTAATTTCAGTACATGCATAACAATAGAAATAAAAATTAGCAATACCTTCAACAATTCTGTCATCAATATCTTGACCCGTTCCATAAGATTCAGTCAGGTATCTGTTAATATAGGATAAAAAATGTTGATGACAATAATATGGTATACAATAATTTATACTTTTGTTATTATTTAGTACATATAAAACTGAAACTAGATCATCATTATAACTGTTTAAAAGCTAAAAATGTGTACTTAAATGCAACTATTCTGTTATAGCTTTTAAAATTTATTTAAAATTCTATTTGGGGACAGGCATGGTGGCTCATGCCTATAATCCCAGCACTTTGGGAGAACAAAGCAGGCAGATCACCTGAGGTCAGGAGTTCAAGACCAGCCGGCCAAATGGTGAAACCCCATCTCTACCAAAATATAAAATTAGCCGGGGCCAGACACAGTGGCTCACGCCTGTAATCCCAGCACTTTGGAAGGCTGAGGCAGGCAGATCACGAGGTCAGGAGTTCGAGACCAGCCTGGCTAATATGGTGAAACCCCATCTCTACTAAAAATACAAAAATTAGCCAGGCATAGCAGGCACCTGTAATCCCATCTACTCAGGAGGCTGAGGTTCATCACTTGAACCTGGGAGGCGGAGGTTGCAGTGAGCCGAGATCACGCCACTGCACTCCAGCCTGGGTGACAGAGCGAGACTCTGTCTCAAAAAAAAAAAAAAAAAAAAAAAAATTAGCCAGGCATGGTGGTGTGTGCCTGTCATCCCAGCTACTTGGGAGGCTGAAGCAGAACTGCTTAAACCTGGGAGGCACAGGTTGCAGTGAGCCAAGATTGCACGACTGCACTCTAGCCTGAGTGACAGATTGAGACTCTGTCTCAAAAAAAAAATTTTATTTGGGGGTACGATGCTCACCTCAGTGATGGGATCATTCACACCCTAAACCTCAGTATCACAAAATGTACTCATAACAAACCAGCACATGTATCAGCTGAATCCAAATTTTGAAATTATAAAAATAAAAAATAAATTCTATTTGTATTGCCTTTAACATCTAATCAACATTAATTTTTAAACTGTTTAGGGAAAGTTCTGATTTTATCCAACTATTTGATTTTAAATATATCATATTCATCAACTACAGGAGATTTCAAAGCCTTCTGTGAGAGCCTGTTATCTTTGGCTGTAGAAAATAAGGCAATCTCCCACTGAACAACTGGGAAGTTATCACTCTTCATGTTTCACTGAAATATCAAACACAGAGAAATAACTATTTGCCTGGCTCATTTCAAAACAAAGAACTATCCTTAATTTAAAATATAAGTTCACATTATAAGTTTATAATTCCTTAACTTTTTGTTCATTTTCATATATTAACCATAGACTCATACAGACTATTACATACAGGAAAGAAAGAAAAAGAAATTGAACCACTTAGAATCCAAGAATATTGGTAAGCATTCATTTAACCAGAACTGTGTATATATAACAGTTGTTAAACACTTCAATTGATTTTATATAAATAACTCTGAACAGCACACATATTTATATAATGAACGCAAAACTTCAGAGTACCACTATGTAGCAATCAACTAAGAACTGTAATTCAGTTGGAGCAACACTGGTGAATATGCTGCTCCTACCAGTAGTTCAAACCACTAGGTCTAACCTCCATGGGTATGTAAATTAAAAATACTACACTACAGTGAGTGTTATGATTCCTTCCATTTTTAAATGCTATAATTCTAAACCAAGTGTAAGGCCAGGCATGGTGGCGCATGTCTATAATCCTGGCACTTTAGGAGGTCAAAGTGGGAGGGTCACGTAAGTCCAGGAGTTGGAGACCAGCCTGGACAACATAGCGTGACCCTGTCTCTACAAAAAATAAAAAATTAGCCAGGCATGGTGGCACATGCCTGTGGTCCCAGTTACTTGGGAGGCTAAGGTGGGAGGATCACTCAGGCCCAAGAGGTCGAGGCTGCAGTGAACTATGATTGCACCACTGCCCTACAGCCTGGGGCACTGGGCAACAGAGTAAGACCCTGTTTTCAAAAAAAACAAACCAAATAAAACAAACAAAAAAAAACACCACAGTGCCACAAGTTTAATTTAATGGCAGCAGAGGGAACACATCTGGGGGCAAGCTATAAGGAAATAGAAATAAGGAGGCCAATTATCATAAGCTTAAGGTAAAAAATGGTTTCAACCATGCTAACAACACAAGTATAGACAGAATGTAAATGTTAGATTCTTAAGGAACATTCCTAGATCACCCTTTATCTAGCCAGTACTGGTCTCCTCCAAGATTCTCATGTGAATAACATGTCAGAGCTGGCTTCAGTAATCTATAGACTAGATTCCAAATAAGGTGTCTGTCTCTTTAAAGGGATACAGCCCACCATTCCAAACTATTTAATGAAGTATGCAAAGGTATTAAAAGCCAACCTGTTCAAATTCTCAAAGAAATATTTGCACACCCATGTTCATAACAACACTATTCACAATAGCCAAGTGGTGAAAGTAACCTAAATGTCCATTGACAAAGGCATGGATAAAGAAAATGTACCATATATCTACAATAAAATATTACCCAGCCTTAAAATGGATGGATGGGATCCAAAACAGTAAAAAATAAAATTAAAAGAAGGGAAATTCTGACACATACTACAATATGGATGAATCGTAAGTTGAACTAAATAAAATAGGCCAGTCACAGAAAAACAAACACTCTGTAATTTCACTTACACAAAAGATATCCAGAGTAGTTAAATTCAAAGAAAAACTGAAAAGTAGAATGGTGGTTGCTAGGGGGCTGGATAAATGGAGGAGCTGTTGAATGGGTAAAGTTTTAGTTTTCCAGGATGAAAAGTTCTGGAGATTATACAGATTGGCTGCACAACGATGTGAATATACTTAATGCTACTATGTTACACACTTAGAAATGGCTGACAACTTTTACATATGTATTTTTTAACCAGAAAAAAAGTCAACCTGGGCAGAGCACAGTGGCTCATGCCTATAATCCCAGCACTTTGGGAGGCCAAGGCAGGAGGGTTGCTTGAGCCCAGGAATTTGAAACCAACCTGGACACCACAGTAAGACCTCATCTCTATGAAAAAATTTAAAGATTAGCAGGGCATGGTGGCATGTGCCTCTAGGGCCAGCTATTAGGGAGAATGAGGTGGGACAATCGCTTGAGCCCAGGAGGTCAAGGTTACAGTGAGCTGTGGTGGTGCCCCACTGCATTCCATCCTGGGTGACAAAGTGAGACCCTATCTCAAGGGGGGAAAAAACAGTCAAGCTGCTCAAATACTTCAAGTTAGCTGAATACTCACCTTAGAACAAATTTTGTGTTTTCTGTTTTGCCAGCTCCTGATTCTCCAGATATAATGACAGACTGACTCATCTTGAGCACCTTCATGTCTCGAAAAGCTTTATCGGCTACGGTCAAAATAAGACATTAACCATTAACGATGAGCAATATATTAAATATAAAGTTAATAACAGAAAGTTCACTTAGGAGCACTTACTCTTAAAGAAATCATAAATGTCTGTTCAACATTAATGAAATTTTAAAATAAAGTCATTCAAACGTGTTCAAAACATTTTTAAAGTATTTACTTTAAATGTTTTATCTTATTGTCCTAAAAGTTAAGTAATATGAAATCCAAATAAACAACTCTTAAGTTTCTGATAGAATGTCTCAATATTATGGGCTGTGGCTCATCTCTTCCTAATTCCAGAGGTAATCTGCAGAGGGATTAAAAAAAATGGCCACTATGCATAACTAATGAAGTCCCCAGTGAAAAGCAAGAATTAATGAGCTTCCAATTAAGAAATCTGGCAACCAAAAATTTTGCTGGGAAAAAAAATTCATAATTACAAAATCTATCTGTGGGGTTTTTTCCTATAATGCAACTATTAAATTTGTGCATCTTGTAGAATTTGTCAATATTTTACAACTAGGCGAAATTAACAGCTTTAAATTTCCTAGATTTGCCACCATTTACATATATGATTTTTAACTATCTTTATTACACTCCAACAACTTAGGCTATGAAATGTATTAAATGTTAAGACTACACAGACAAGTTGAAAACAATTTAATGCTGTTAAAGCAGTCTCAAATTAAGGCAACTTTAATTCAAAATTAGGTCCTTACAATTTGGCAAATTGTAAGAAATATAAGACAACTATTTCTCACCTCAGACATGTGCCAAGAAGACTTTAGAAATGGCTTTTACTCTAAGGGGAGAATGCAAACTATACGCAAGAGTACACACATCCCTTTGTCCAATTTATCAGCAACCTATTCCACCTTCTTTTTTTTTTTTTTTTTTTTGAGACACAGTCTTGCTTTGTCTCCCAGGCTGAAGTACAGTAGCATGATCTCAACTCACTGCAACCTCGACCTCCTGAGCTCAAGCGATCCTCCCTCCACTGCCTCCAGAGTAGCTGGGACTACAGGCAAGCACATGCCTGGCTAATTTTTTTCAGATTTGTTTATAGAAACAGGGTTTTGCATGTTTTCCCAGGCTGGTCTCAAACTCCTGGGCTCAAGCGATCTGCCCTCCCAAGTGCTTGGATTCTAGGCATGAGCCATCACACCCGTCCTCCACCCATTTTTAAAGAATCATTCCAAACACTTTGGGTTTTTTTTACCAGTAAAAAGCTAAAAATAAAAGCTGGTTTATTTACATTTTAAACATGTAGCTTTTCTCCAGTGATAAGTTTGCTCACATTCAGGTTCTAAGGGATGGGGCACCATTTTGCAGGCTGAACACACCAACGCCTGTCAGAGCTTCTTAGAGCCAAAAGTAAATCTGCTGCTGCCCTGGTAGAGTAATTATGTCAGTCATATTTATTCTACCTAGTAGCATACAGCACACAGGTCAACCAAATATGGAAGTGAAGCCTGGTTAGGCCAAAACGCAAGCATAAAAGGGAAGCCCAAAGAGAAACAGGCTGCACTACGAACTAGTTCCAATACGTGTCCTTTAGTTGCTTTATGTCTGAATGCAAAGGGGTAGCTAACACCTCCGTATTTGGTGGCAAGAGGGGTAATTTCTCATTCTGATCAAATAACTCCACCTCCTATGCCTCAGAGCTGGAGGACTTCAAAATAAGAGAGAGGCTGAGAAAGGCAAAGAGACACTACTGTCTACCCACACAGATTCTCCAGCGGTATGAAGCATACACTACTTTTAATCCTTTAATTTTATAAAGCTCTGATGCAAGATGATGCCCAGAAGTCTGCTCTTACAGCTCCAATCTAGCCAAAGTAACACACTCACAAGGGATGAACTGGGTAAGAGACAAAGGCCAGGACCTTGAAACTGTAAAGGAGGACACTTTAAGATGGAGCTGAAGGTATTAAGGACTCTAAAACTGCCATTAGGTCAGCTTTTATTACACTCTACTTTCAACTGGGCAAACACAGGCATTTAACACAGATAATGATGTACGCCTGCCCCATGAGTTGGCTATAAAAGGATTCCTCCCCATGCTGTGTAAAATACTTGCTCCTAACAATGTTGATATACCTCTAACAAAGAGGTATATAGTTCCTCCAAAATATATATTCAATTTATGGTATATTTTATTAATCTAAAAGAAAAATTGAGTAAATGGGTACAATACAAAGAAAGACAATAATTAAAATACAACTAAAAATCACTTACCAATTGCAAAGACATGAGGTGGTCTTGTCCCAAGAGATTTTCCTTGATATGACTTTATTGTTTCTGAAGAATATATTTTAGGTATGTCAAAGTATGGATTCACTGCGATCAGAATGTTGGCGACATAGGTCTAAATATGAAAAGCATAAATATAAAATTTTCCAGTTACTATTTTCATTAAAGATAAAGCTCATAGAAGAAATAAAACAAAGAACATTTCCATTTTCTGTATAACTAAGACTCCCAAACCAGTCCTAAATATTCCTTGAGTATTCCCTGATCTTTATAGGAACCCATATTTCTCCAGTTCTTAATAAATATTTATATCTTACCACCCCATAGACACCTCAAGTTCAGCATATCCAAAGTCAAGATTATCTCTTCCCACCTACCTCTGCCTCAAAGAAAATATTCTCCTTCCATGTGCTTCCCCAGGGACACGGCATCACCACCAAGTTACCACAGACAGAAATCTGAGTCTCCAGCTCGATCTCATTCAGCCTTCTTCTGTTTACTCCACTTATAAAATCTACTCCTACAGCTAAGTTTTGGTCCTTTGTATTCCTAACCTACTTTATTCACCCTGCTACTGGGGAGTTTAATACAGCTCAAAGCACCTCTGGGCCCATCCCTATCACTGAATGCCAAGGATTGATTTCGCTCTGTGGTGACCATTTGGTCCCAGATTTCTTCAAAACAATATATGTTAACCGGTGCCTAGAACATTTATGGGTTAAATGGTTAATGAGCAACGTAAGCTTGCTTCTAATTTTGGAATTTAGCACATATTAGATGCTCAACCTGAGTCAGCTGATTGATTGAATTTTGCTTCTAAATATATTTCTAATCAAGAATGGCCACATTTAAATATGTTCTTTATTTAGCTGATTTTGAAAAATATCAGGGAGAAAAGTAAAGTCTTAAAACTATATATAACTAGAAGATGGCAAGTACACTCATTTGGAATGGAATAAATAAGTTCTATTTCCCAGCTGTCACTACTTGGACAGATGGCAGAGACTAAATGTAATTTAGTCAGAATTGAGTAAGTACAATTAGGCAAATTGATAGTGATATAAAAGATTAAGACTGTCATTTGATCTAGTAAGTGTCAAAGAAGCCATGTGTTTTCTTCGTTCAAAAATAATGAAGAGCCCCATCTTTATAACAGGAGAACTACAGTGGGGTAATTTATCTCCAGCCACCAAACGACTATATGGTTAGGTCATATTGGAATAAAGTTTCATGCATGCCCAGAGAATAATTATAATTAAAACATACTAGGTTAAGTATCCAACTGAATGATTTGGTGTAAACTCTATTTATACTGAAAGCATTTTCTTTCATTTTTGAATATTCTGGACTTTCAAGGCAGAGTATCTAAAGTCTAATGGAATTCAGCAACTATTTAGGCACTATGGTCAGCATTCCTGTGTTCTTGATATTTCCTCAAATACTACCTTCTATTCTAATTTACATTTTTTCCTCATTCAAATTTTTTATTTCAATATATATTCCCTATAGGCTCCCTTAAATTGTCTTCCAAACAATGCGGAAACTGAATCAAACATATCTACAGACATACCAAAAGTAAAATATCAAAACCAAAAACAATTAGAGTGTTTTAAAAAATACTCAAAACTGGATATTTTTAAATCTAAAAGATATTAAATGACACTCTGGATTCCTTATTTCATTCCACAAATAGTGATTGAGTGTCTTCTATGTACTATGCATGTTTTAACCCCTGGAGTTCGAGTTGTAAATTAGAAGAAAATTCTTGGCCTCACTAAGCTCATACTCTGTTCAAGAGGTTCAGATCAAGCATGATTTTTTGTTAGAAAAGTTCAAGCCTGACAAAATCAAAGAGTACCACATGAAATAATTATCTCCACAACAATTTACACCATAGGTAAAATACTTACATAAATTCTGTCTTTACTATATCGAACTTTGATATTATGGAGCAGTGTGGCTTCATTTAAATACATTAGTGAACCTAAGACATAAAATTTATGTAACATTAGAGAGTTGAAGAAAACAAAATAAAAGAATACTATTGTAATTTGAATCACTTTGACTTATCCTAAAATTCAACTGTTAGGTTACATTTAATTCCATCTTTTAAAACCTTGGCTGATGCAAACCTTAGAAGCTGATTTAAAAGCTATCCAGTTTACATGTGTGTTAAGTGATATTTTTAAGTAATGAATTTTCAACTAAAGGAGTAAGCCTAGTGAGTATGAAGCGAGTACTTGGTTAATGAAGGTTGATTAAAAAATACAATTCAAGAGGGAAAAAGAGTACAACAGATAGCTCTGATTTTAATATACTTCTGATGTAACAAAGTGATGACACTAATCCAATCTGATGCTCAGAATTTCAGAGATAAACACAAAAGATAAAATTTTAGAATGGGAACAGACCATCAAATCATTCAGGGAGTCGCTCACAATTGATATAATAAAATAAAAATCCTGGAGAAATTATGTATGTCTTAACCAAGAATATGAAGAAAATTAAAGGAGAGTTTGAACAAATAATTCTTATTTCTCTGACATCTGCTCTCCTGAGGTGTCAGAGTTGACTCCCAAGCTATTCTTCAAATCCTTCCATCTCCTGAGCTCCATTTGTATCCCATGCTGGAGTAGACAAAAATCACTCCTTCTCAACCAACTTGTTTCTGTTATTAGCACCACCATTTTCTCAGCTGCTCAAATTGTAAACCTTAGTCAACACTAAAATCATCTTCTCTCTCCCTCCTTATTCTAAACCAATTTCCAAGTCTTTATGCCATGTAAGAAAGTTTAGCATAGTGTTGGCTCATGGCAGGTACTCAAAGCATAATCTGAATCTCTCACTGTATCTCCTTTCTTTCCATTTCTACCGCTCCAATACCAGTTTAGTTTTCATTACCTCTTTTATGATCACGGTAGCCTCTTATTTACCTATTGCCTCAGTCCCTCTCCTAATTCAGACATCTCAGCACATTAACTAAAGTAGAGCCCCCATCAAATCTCTCTCCCCATGAAATCATCATTGGGTCTCTATCAATATCCATATTCAAGTCTGATCAGGGCTCTTAATAAACCTATTCATGACCTTTTCATATAATTTTCCACAATTCACTTTAATACTAACTTATAGGCAGATTGAACTATTTATCAAATGCAGATATCAGTCATCTATCAGCTTCCATGTAGAATATCCTCTACATTTCTAGGTGTCAAAAATCTACCTATCCTTTAAGGTCGGTACAAAGATTACCTCACAAATGGCACTTTACCATTCTCACCAGCACCACTAGAACTACTAACTTCTTTGTACTTTCTTTACGGTTCTTACCACACACTGCCAGTTATTATGATAATTTTACATATCCAGTTTTGTCTACTAAATCAGATCCTTGTGGGCAAGATGCTGCCTGATTCAGTTGTTTGATCCCTCACTGAAATTGCCAAGGTGCCTACACTGCATGTATGTCTAACATACTATTTCAACACCTAACCAATACTGTCAAACACGAGCCTCTTGCTATAACAACCTCCACAGACTGCCCATGCATCTACGCTCATTCAATGCAGCAGTTCACTTTCACCTCACTGCTTTTTGTTTTGTTTTTTGGGGGGCCATAGCTCTGAGTTTTCTATGCGAAGGGTTTTATATGTAGAGATTAGTATGTTAATTTTGCCTTTTTACTTGACTGTTCGGTATTGTCACAAAAATAGGAAAATCAGGGATGTGACGTCAGTAATTAAAAGGAAAATAATAGCATTTTCCCCTGCTGATTTTGAGCTAGTATGACTTTTATGGCACAAAATGTTCTTCATGAATTACTGTCTATTAGATGTTGAGAATAACAGAGTATAAAACTATACTCTATTATAGAAAGAGGCCAGGCGCAGTGGCTCACTCCTATAATCCCAGCTCTTTGGGAAGCTGAGGTGGGTGGATAACCTGAGGTCAGGAGTTCGAGCCCAGCCTGGCCAACATGTTAAAACCCTGTCTCTACTAAAAATACAAAAATTAGTTGAGCATAGTGGTGGGTGCCTTTCATCCCAGCTACTCAGGAGACTCTCTTGAACCTGGGAGGCGGAGATTGCAGTGAGCCAAGATCAGGCCATTACACTCCAACCTGGGTGACAAGAATGAAACTCTGTTTCAAAATAAATAAATACATAAAATTGGAAAGAACTTTTTCAGTAATGGAATGACTTCTACAACAACATAAATTTAGAATTGATAAACTTGTGTATTGAAGTTGTTTGTGGGTTCCTTTTTTCTTTTAGTGAACTAGAGCTATAATGATTAAGCAGGATCTTAAATGCTCAGATTAGTCAGAAACCTAAATATAATAATGAAGTCTTACCTAATCTTCTTTAGAAACTTTTATATATGTTTGTTATATTTATTTATCAAAACCATGTTTATAAAGAAACAAATTTTTTTATTGCATTTTAGGTTTTGGGGTACATGCAAAGAACATGCAAGATTGTTGCATAGGTACACACATGGCAGTGTGATTTGCTGCCTTCCTCCCCATCACCTACAGCTGGCATTTTTCCCCATGCTATCTCTCCCCAACTCCGTACCCCCCGAGAAACAAATTGTTTATTCAGACATTTTGTTATATGTCTTATGTTAAATTGTTTCAGAATTTTAATATTCTTTTGAGTATAGTTAAATCTGTTAATAATTAGGCATAAAAGGTAAACAATTTACATAAAGAGTTGCATGTAAATAGCCAAACCAAGTAATCCTAGGACTGGGTACTAGGAAAGGAAAAGAGGAAGGAATTACATGGTGGAGCAGGAAGCTAATAGTGAGACCCTTGTGAACATCCCTAGGTCATACTTTTAGGGAGCTGTAGGCAGTTGGGACTTAGCACATTCTGGCCAAACAAGGGTTGCAAATATTTTCCTCTACCTCTCTCTTTTTCTGTGATTTCTTGAAAATGGAATGACCTGTGTGGTATAATTTCAGAGGAATACCCTCCTGTCCAAATTCTTATTGTCCTCAGCAGATATTTAATCAGTTGGGGATTTATTTGTCTTAATAAACAGACATCCTGAAAAGGTAGGTGGTGAGTATGGAAGGAGTACAGAGAGGAAGCAAGCAGTAATTCCCATGTCAGTATAGGTTTATATGATTAGCATTCACAGGGGAAGTGTACTATAGGGTTAGGAGTTTTTACTTAGAGGAAACAGTGACAACACCATGCAACCAGGGATTTCAGAGGAAAGTGAGAGAGATGGGGGAGTGGTTCGGCAGACTGCTTTGGGTAAAGAAAGAGGAACATGTAGACCAGGCTCTAGGGGGATAAGGATGGAAGAAGATTAGGGATATAGAAAGGTAGGTGGCCTCATATCCAAACCAGATACATTAATATCTCTGGTGCCTAACCCTCTCTAAATCCTTCCTCAGTTGAAAGGAAAGCTGCCACTCAACTGTTAGGAGGCTCCACCCACTTCTTTTTTTAAAAAATATATATATTTTATTGCCTTTTAGGTTTTGGGCCCACTTCTTACTCTCTTTTTATTCTGCCCTAAGTGGCATTAGAAAGCAGTGAGGTGACTGAGGCAGGAGAGTCATTTGAACCTGGGAGGCAGAGCCTGCAGTGAGCTCAGATAGCACCTCTGCACTCCAGCCTGGGCAACAGAGGGAGGGGAGGGGAGAGGAGGAGAGGGGATGGGAGGGGGAAAGAGAAGGAAGGAAAGAAAGAAAACAAGGAAGGAAGGAAGGAAGGAGGGAGGGAGGGAGGGAGGGAGGAAGACTTAGACTTAAAAGTACATAATAAATGTTGCTACATTGTTAGGGCACAATCAAAAGACAACACACAGTGAGGTGGAAGTGAAATATCCTCATCATCATCCCCACCTTCTCCATTAAAAAAAAAAAAAGACTTCACATGCCTCTGTTTCAGCACAACCTTTATCAAATACTTCAGAACACTCTCTACAGGCACCAATCATTTAATCATCACATTACTACTATAATATAAAGAAGAAAAAAATATTTTTTAGAAATATGCATTTGAGACCCTGTGTGTGTGTGTGCGTGTGTGTGTGTGTGTGTGTGCAAGTACATAACAAAAAGCTACCACTACAGTTTTGTTTTACAGTGTGTCATTTGGCAGAGGACAGTGGTATGATGGCATGCCTCAGATGAAAGTACTAAGTGATAGAACCCCTTCAGCTGGAAACCCCGTGTTCTAAACTCAACAATCAAAGCTGTGTTAATAATGTGGTTTCAGAAAAGGGACTTCAGCAGGGGTGGGCTACTATCTTATGAGAATAGTTAACATCCACACATTCACATTGCTGCCATCTGGTATCACCAAGGAAAACACCTGCAAGAGGCAGCACATACTGAGGCTGCGAAAATTTAAAAGTTAGACAAGCAGAGCAAGACAAAGTAAATGGAGAAAGCACATTTCAAGAATTGGATTAAAAACACTTCAAAACCATTTGTTACATTTAGCGACACACAATTTAATACATGAAAAGGATTGATTCCTAGTTCTCCATACCCTAACAAGTTTTAACAGAGAAGAACTTTCTATTTTAAATATGGTATAGCCTCATTCCCTATTATTTTATTCTGATTGCTATTTAAAAACGTATTATCTAATCAGACAAACTCTCTAGCAATATTGGAAAGGAAGGGAATTCTCCATTTTTTTCCTCAACCTCTTGCACCAAATAAAAGCAGCTACCATTTGTTAAAAGTCATCAGACACTGTGCCAAGCATATTAAGTATATCATCTCTAATCATACAACACACACATTACTTCCATTCTACAGATGAGAATTTCAGAAGAGAGATAAACTGCCCACGAGCACACAGCCTCCTCCTAACAAAGCCAGAATCAGAATGTAGGCTTGCCTGACTCTACAGTTACAGTACATGGCTCTCCCACTATTCCCACCATACTGTGCTGCCCCCGTTCTACAGATGGGGGTTTTATAGGCTTACTCAAATGTGAATTCCAGAGAAAATCAATAATAACAAATGTATTCCTTTCTCTTTTCTTTTTTCTCAAATGAAGAGTTTTTAGTTTCAGATACCTTTAATGAAATTCATGACAACTGTACAAAATTGTTAACACTACCTCTTTTTCTTTTTTCTTTTTTTTTTTTGAGACAGAGTTTCCCTCTTGTTGCCCAGGCTAGAGTGCAATAACACAATTTTGGCTCACCGAAACCTCCACCTCCTGGGTTTAAGTGATTCCCCTGCCTCAGCCTCCCAAGTAACTGGGATTACAAGGCATGCGCCACCACAACTGGCTAATTTTGTATTTTTTGTACAGATGGGGTTTCTCCATGTTGGTCAGGCTGGTCTCAAACGCCCGACCTCAGGTGATCCACCTCCCAAAGTGCTGGGATTACACGCCTGAGCCATTGCACCTCGCCTACCTTTCTTCCTTAAATGAGGAGCTGTTAGCGTCAGATACCTTTAATGAAATCCATGACAAGCGTACATAACTGTTAACACTGCTGCCTCCAATATGAAATGATTACCACTTAATCTTAAAAATGTAAGAATAAACAGTGGCCTGTTCTACAGAGAAAGGCTTTTTTCATCAAACACGTTAAGATATTAAAATCAAATTAATACTGTGTTTTAATATAATCATTCTGAAATTAATTTTTCAATTAGTAACTACATAGAATATTTTTATATGTCTGTTTGCTTCAAACAGTGATGTTAAATGACTCCTACTGACTCCACTTCCAAATTGTTGAACCACATGTACTACTATAAAAACCACCTGACTCTAGATAAGATTCAATAACTTTCAAAACTGTTAACAAGAGATCTTTGGTTCAAGCCTCACAGTAATTATTACGATTCCCCACAGTTATACAACTCAAATAACACCAAAAGAATATTTGAGACCCTTTCACCAAAATGCAACTGTGAGACAATAATAAATGTAAGACTCAAATTCCTTCATTCATATGCACATTCGAGTCAAAAACTAGATTTTTTCTGAACCAGTATAGTGTATTAGTAATATAACCACTGATTTATTTTTTAAAAGAAGTTTCCTTTTCTGTGCTGAGAATTCATCTTTAATTTGGTACTTACAGTTATCTTCTACATCTTTTTTACTGTCCTCTTCTGCAGGAAACACTTGGTTTATGAGAGCCAAAAATGTCTAACAAACAAAACAAATACTCATTGAACTCAAGGCTTATAAATAGTAAGAACAATAGAAGGGCTTAATTGGTTACATACAGTGTAATAGTGGCAACAATATGCTCTTTATTAAAATACAATATAGATCCTATTATTTAACAAGTCATTAACCCCAAAACAGAATAACAACTTTACTCAAAAATATTATCTACCATTACTGTGGACATGAAATCAACAATAACAATCAGTAATAAGTATCCCAGGCTGTAACACCTAGAGAAGGACAAAAAAAATAGGTATATTAATATTAAATTTACAAACATATGCTATTGAACAATTTTTAAAAATAAAATGTTAATGTGTAAACATACAACAATTTTAGTGTTTTAAAAAAGGAAAAAGTGGCCGGGTGCAGTGGCTCACATCTGTAATGCCAGCACTTTGCGAAGCTGAGGCAGGTCGATCACCTAAGGTCAGGAGTTTTAGACTACCCTGGCCAACTTGGTGAAACTCCGCCTCTACTAAAAATACAAAAATGAGCCGGGCATGATGGTGGGTGTCTGTAATGCCAGCTACTCAGGAGGCTGAGGCAGGAGAATCACTTGAGCCAGGGAGGTGGAGGTTGCAGAGAGCCACGAATATGCCATTACACTCCAGCCTGGACGGTAAGAGTAAAACTCCAACTCAAACAAGCAAAAAAAAAAGGTAAAAAGTAACATTCAATCTGATATAACCAAAGGGTTATATTAATAGCTATTGTTGGAGTAAAATACATTTGACACAAACTCCTGTACAAAAATCTGTCAGAAATATAAAAAGTATCCCAAAATATTTCATGTATAAAATTACAAGTATCCATGCATAAACTTATATTTATTTTATCACTTAAATGCTATAGTAGACACTGTAGAATTAAGATAATCTCTCATAAGAGAGAATAAATGATCTCAAATTACATCCAAAGAGAATTAAATTTTAATACATGCCATTCTCACAGTTATTTATAAATTTATACAGTACTTCTCAAGCAATTACAATTACTCTGTGGTTGAAGTTTCTAACTGTATCAAATAAAATTGCAAGGAAAAATGGCTCAATTATTTTAAAGTAATATTTATAGGGTGTGTGTGTTTGTGTGTTTGTGTGTGTGTGTAAAGCCAACTACAAAGAATAAAATCCAGGCTGCTGGAATTACCTCAATTCTAAGCCACAGCCAATGTTGAAAATTGTTACACTATAAAAACTTTGGAAGTTAATTATTTGGAAGCCAGTACACATGTTCTTAAATGTTATAAATGTGGAAAAGTTTGTAGGACAGAACACAAAAGCAAAATTAACCCATAATGTGTATTAAGTATATTAATGGTCATATAAAACAATCCACAACTTATAATAATGATTCTGTAGGAAAATGCATTCAGTAATAACTGCTAATGTCATAAGTCTATGTGCCCAACTTTCACAGCCATGGCAAGAGGGTTACAGGCTCCTCAGACTTCAGGGTTTAGCTCTAGTCTGGCAGGAGCCATGTCAAATTAAAAAGCTTCCAGGAAGTTAGAAGAGAGTAGAGTGGGATGAGGGGAAGCCAATGACAAAGAGTTGCCAGAATGAGAAAATTAAGAGCAGACTAGAAGGCCAGTAAGGAGTCCTGAAAGATGTTTTCTCTCCCTCCTTCTTTATTCCTTAAATTATCACCAGCCCCAACTTCCTCTCTCCTTAAAAAGAAAATGTTTCATTAATTGTTTTCTCTTAGAGGGAGAAGGCTTTTTTCTGCTATCAAAAGAAGATCACGTAACAAAGCATATATTGATCACTCAGCATTAAACATCTACCACAAATCAAATACAGAGCATAAAGCTCCAATGACAGAATAAAATAGCCCCTGTGCTTGAGAAGATAATACAGTCTAGCAGGGAGGGGGAGGCAAAGTAAACAACTATTTCCAATGAAGATTAAAGGAGAGCTAAGAATTTATACCCCTCCTCAAAGGAAAAATTTCTCAACAGTCAATTCTACTGAATGGGAGGAGGTATGATTGGGTGTCTGTAGAAAAACTCGATAAACAAGGTGACCTCAATCAGAGTCTTAAAGGAAAAGTAAGTTATTTTTGAAGCAAAAGGGTATGGAGATTGGCCAGGTGCAGTGGCGCACGCCTGTAATCCCTGCACTTTGGGAGGCCAAAGCAAGTGGATCACCTGAGGTCAGGAGTTTGAGACCAGCCTGTCCAATATGATGAACCCCTGTCTCTACTAAAAATACAAAAAAGTAGCCGGATGTGGTGGCAGGCGCCTGTAATCCCAGCTTCTCAGGAGGCTGAGGCAGGAGAATCGCTTGAACCCAGAAGGTAGAGGCTGCAGTGAGCCAAGATTGCAGCACTGCACTCCAGCCTGGGCAACAAGAGCAAAACTCCATCTCAAAAAAAAAAAAAAAAAAGGTATGGAGAGGGACAGTGGCACTCCAGGCAAAAACACTGTGAGCAATGACAGAAAGTACATAGCATCTAACATCACCTGGGGCATGGTGAGGACTTAATACTTACAGAAGAGAAGGAGAAACAGGCATACAAGAATAAATATATGATAAGAGTATGAAGGGGAAACTTGGGTGACAAAACGTAAGACTGGCAAAGCAGACAGAGAAAAGAAAATGCAGACCCTTCTATGCCATAAATTTAGGGCTTCAGCCTATGAGGCTTCAGAGTGGCTTCTTGCCACTGCTGCAAATACAGAATATGAAACCAATTTAGTAGATTAAAATAGCTTGCTTTCTTTTTTTTTTTTTTGAGACAGGATCTCACTCTCACCCAGGCTAGAGTGCAGTGGCACAATCACGGCTCACTCCAGCCTTGATCTGCTGGCTTAAGTGATACTCCCACTTTAGCCACCCAAGTAGCAAAGACAGGCATATACCACCATGCCAATTTTTTTAATTTTTTGTAGAGACAAGGTCTCACTGTGTTGCCCAGGCTAGTTCTGAATTCCTGAGCTCAAGCAACCCTCCCTCCTAAGACTCGCCAAGTTCTAGGATTATAGGTGTGAGCCACTGCATCTGGCCTAAAACAACATTTTTAAAAGAATAAAAGACATTAGAAAATATCAGAATGCACAGCGTGTGTTAAGGATGTTTCTTTTGACCAATCGTTTCATTTGTAACTAAACACACACAAGCACTACACACAGTTGCTGAAATGTAAAATTTATGTCTTATAGATTCACCCACGCACATAATAAACATACCTAATGCAATGTGAAATCTGTTTCTTACTATGGGTCACAAACAAAAACCTTGAAAAGCTATTGCTATCATCAAGACATATTCCTCTCTCCCTCATCTACACTTCCACTGTAATTCCACTGTGTACCCACTGCACAAATGTGTGCATGACCAGTCCACCACGTTGTGTACTTAATTCCTTAATAATATTTCGAGGCTGATGATCTCTAGGTCATGAATTATTTAAGCAAAAGATTGCTTCTCTTAAGGATCTTGTTAACTGCCTGGTTATTATGGCGGTATGTTTATTAAGACCCTGTCAGAAAGTAGGGGGAGAAATTCAAATTGAAAGTCATCTCTGAGAACTTGTTAATCCTCAAAAAAAAATTTGTGTAAAAAATTTATACTTTAGTTCACAAAATTAACTACAGATCCATGAAATGTATATTCCTCCCTAAAGTAAACTGTTTTTACTGGATCTACATATGTACCTGATTAATATTAATAAGGCAGAGTTTAAAGCCTTTTAAAATATGAACTAGGATATCCCTTTAAATTGCGTTTCTTCTATAATTGAACTCAACTGTTTTGTCACCTATGGATACAACAAAATATACTTAACACCTACATAAATAAACCTAGGAAATACAGTCTCATTTTGGTCTTTTGATTTACTGTGCTTATAAAATATATTAAACAAAAATCGAAAGCCTTCAAATATATAATCAAGCTTTTTTATAAAAATATGTACTGAATTGTAAGTACAAATAGGTACCTGTTAATAAGAGGAAAAACCAAAAACACTTTGTCTTTCTTGTCCTGAGAGTATCTTTAATTGGCCTCCTCTAACATGGCACATTACACATTATGCATTTCAGTTCCTGGTTGTTTACAGTAACAGAATAGTTTTCTCTGTGAAAAGACCTCATGAGAGATCCACCTTGTTTTTCTAAGGTTCCCAGAAGGATGGTAGTTATATGGCATTAGTTAACCATGTATCGTAGAATATAAATTATTCATGAACATTTTCAGTCTAAAGTAAACAGAAATGACATCTACAAATTTAACTTAGCAGAACTGTTTAACAGGCATACTTGTTAAACTAAAAATTGTGAACATCTATCATAGGAATAGATATTATTGTGTGAAGAGAGCTGAGAGCTGAAAAATAAATCAATTCTGGAACCAAAAGGATAAAAAGAAATTATTTCCTCTGAGAAACTTTCCCTCACTCTCTGAGAATGGAGTGAAGTTCCACAAAAGCAGACTATACCAGTCTCCATGAAGACTGAAAGCGGTATTTACAATGATGCCTTCTCTGTAAACAAGTCACAACCCCTAGTCACTTTTGCCTCAGACGTTCATTTTGTAATACTGTCTAGCGTATGTCTAAACATAAAAAGAAATAAATACCATGTGTACAGAATTAAAGCATACTTTTGTGTTTTAAAAATTATCACAAAAATGATAGAGATCAGTAAGTTTAAGTGAACAAAAAGCTTTTAAAAAAAAAAAGACTATAATAGAAGCTAAGGCAAAAAAAGCAAAATCTGATAACCCCATTCACTTTTCATATTTTTACTTTGTGACAAGTCTATCACAGACATACGAATAACTTTAGTAATGTGGCACAAGGAATAAAAATGTCATTTTTGTTTATATTTTATCATATAGCTAGTTCTTAAGAATGAAAGGCTCACTAGGAACTGGACGATCAAACAGATGTGCAAAAACAAACAATGAAAGGCTCACTAAATTTCCATCTGATTTTACCACAGGATACCATTTTTTCCCTAGGGCACATACTTCTGATTTAATCAAATAAGTCAGGAGAAAACAGACTCACTTACCAGAAATACGCTTTCCCAAATATCTGCTTCATTAAGAAGACAGATCTATCTTTTGTGGGGGGGAAAAAAAAACCATACACATCTATTTTTGAAAGAAATCATATTTCGACATCTTTCTTAGAAACTCACCTTGCCTTTCTGATTCAAGGGTTCAATTGTTAAGCTGTCGGGGCCAATATCCACAATGTTCCCCATCTGAAATCCATCTGTGGGATGTGGCGCCCAAACGGGCTTTCCATCCTCCATTTTTGAAGGGGGATCCACTATCTCCTGTTTCCACTATCCACTGTCACCTGTTTCAAAGGAACAAGTACAACAACATGATCATTTTCAAAATGTACATAAAATATCTTTTTCAAAAGTTAAAATGTAAATTGCAACTAACATACCTATCTACTCCTGCCACATAACATCCCCACCTCTCCCCTTGCATCTTGCTGACCTCTGCCCCTTTATCTATTTTTAGATGAGGCCAAGAAGAGGTTGTTCCACCCTCAGGTGCTCTACTTCTGCCTTCCTTCAGGTATGACTGCAGTCGAGTACAATCCTCTGACTAGAACAGAAGCAAACAATCATAGTTTTTACCTGCTGAGTGTAATTTGTAACAGCACTCCTTTTTGCTACCTAAAGTATTCTGTATTTGCACAATAAAACAGTCACAGGAATAGATATTATTGTGTGGAGACAGCTAAGAGTTGAAAAAAATAAATCAACTGTGGAACAAAAAGGATAAAAAGAGAGATTATTATCTCTGGGAAACTTTCCCTCACTCTCTGAGAATGCAGTGATGTGCTCCCTAAGATCAGCCCCATAGAACTACTCAGCATGCCACTTTTGTTTTTTTCTTATTTTTCACTGAGGTAAAACTGACATACAGTGAAATGCACAAATCTAAGTATACAAGTTGATAAATATGGACAAATGGATATAGCCATTTATGAAACACTCCAATCAAGGTCATGAGTGGTGGGCTACAACTGGATCACTGCAATCCAGCCCTGGTGACAGAATGAGACCCTGTTTCTAAAATAAAACAACAGTTGTCTCATGACTCCTTTTGGTCAATAAGCATCCCCATCGGCATCCCTAATATTTCTCCTATTCTTGAACTTCATATAAGTGAGATTATACAGTATAAATTCTTTGCATGTCTGGCTTCTTTCATTCAACAAAATGTTTTTGCTTTCAACATATTTAACCTTGTTGTCCACTGGATGACTATACCACAATTGTTCACCTATTGCCCTGTTGATGGACATCTGAATTGTTTCCAGTTTTTGCCTATTGTGATTCTAACCTGATTTTTCAATTATTCCCGTACAGTTTCTTTCATACTTAGCATTCTGAGATTTAACGTTTATAATTCTATCTATTAAGAGTAGCCAAAACAATCCATGACATGCAAAATATTTTGTTTTAATGAGCTTGGATGCTATGAGACTAATGTGTAACAGTGAATCAGCTAGTGAATGATCCCAGATGTTGTAGTCTCAGCATCTTCACAGAAACTTATACTTTTTCACTACTTATCTATACTTAAAAAGAAAAGTTGATTCATGTGCCATGATCCTCTTTTTGTGTGGCGTTCTCAAACCTGGGATCTTCAAGTGGATGCTCTCAGGTGTAGTTTCATAAAGGTCAAGGACGTTTGGCATACAGTTCAGTCAAAAAGCTGCTAACTGTTTGCATGTTTACAACTTGCTTGTTGGTTTTAATGTTGTCTATGCAGTGGCTACAAAGTGAGTTGCTTTCCCTATCTAGCAAATGTGATCAGGTTTATCTATAATTCCAAGTTGACAAATTAGACGAAGAGTCTCCACAGAAGTGAATCAATACCACTACCTCAGACTTATATTACCACACATACATCTACACTCTTTCCCTAATCATATCTACTCCCATGGCTTTAAATACCATTTATATGAGAGTGATGCTCAAAGTTGTTGCTCTAGCCAAAACCTCCATTGAGTTCCCAGATGTTTATTTGTCTACTGACACCTCTTCATGAAAGTATCTAATAGGTGTAACATCATTATGATGTTATTACTGCTGTGGTCTACCACTCCAGTTTGCTCTTCCTTATATCAGTAAAGGCACTAACAACACTCATTCAAATTAAACCTGGAATCAACCCCAATCCCCTTAGCTCCTTCCAAATTCATATCACTTCCTTAATGTTGTCAGCTTTACCTCCAGCAGGCTTCACAAATCCACCACCTTCCCTGCATCTCCTCTGCCGTCCTAGTTGAGGCGAATATCATCTTTTACCAGAACTTCTGTAGTTAACTCAGCTGCCTGCTTCTACTCATGCGACTCCACACATATCACTAGTAATCCTATCAAAAGGTAAATCTAATCATTTCATTTCTGTTTCATTAGGACTTGGACTTTTCCTCTCTGTGTCTCTAAGGCCCAGCACACAATAAGCAACTCAACATTCACTGGTAAGTGAATGAATTATTCACACAGTTTGGGAAGAGTAAAAACAGGTGGCAGACATAGAAGAGTTGAAATATCTTTTTTTTTTTTTTTGAGACTGGGTCTCACTCTATCACCCAGGCTATAGTACAGTAGTACGGTGAGGTAATCATGGCCCACGGCAACCTTGACCTCCCATGCTCAAGACATTGTCCTATCTCAGCCTCCCAAGTAGCTGGGACTACAGGTGCATGCAGCCGTGACAGTGACCCAGGCAGGTCTTGAACTCCTGGGCTCAGGCAATCAACCTGCCTCAACTGCACAAAGTGCTGGGATTACTGGCATGAGCCACTGTCAGCCTGAAATTTCTTCAAATCCTAGGCTCAGCCAGGCACAGTGGCTCACCCTTGTAATCAACACTTTAGGGTAAGGAGTCAGAGCAAGATGGCTTAATAGAAGGCTCCAGCAATCATTTCCCCTCCAGGAACACCATACTAAACAAATGTCCACACACAAAAAGCATCTTCAAAAGAACTAAAAGTCAGGTGAGCAATCACAGTGCCTGGTTTTAACATCACATCAAAGAAAGAGGCACTGTAGAGGGTAGCAAAGAGTCTTCGACTCTCAGCACCATGCTCTCTCTCCCCATCCCCTGGAAGCAGCAATGTGGTCTGGGGAAAGAATCTACAGGTTTGTGGGAAGGAGAGCTCACAAACAGAGCATTTAGAGAAGCCCTAGCCAGAGGCAAATAGTTCATCTCAGCAAGTCCCACAGCAGGCTAAATTGCTGTGGAGTCCTAAATAAACCTAAGAGGCTGCTAACTATTGGCATGTTTACATAGGATGCCATTTTCTGGGCAAGTCCTGGTGCTATGATAGGCTCGAGTCAGTGGGCTTGGGGACCTAGTGAGACACCAGCTGAGCGGCCAAAGGAGTGTCTGCACCATCTCTCCCCCAACCCCAGGCAGTGCAGCTCACCGCTGGGTTAGCGACTCCTTCCCTCCGCTTGAGAGAAGAAGAGGGAAAGGTAAAGAGGACTTTGTCTTGCAACTTCGATACCAACTCAGTCATAGTAGAATAGAGTACAGGGCAGGTCCTGAGGCCCCCATTCCAGGCTCTAGCTCCTGGGCATTTCTAAACACACCCTAAGCAGAAGGTAAGTCACTGATTTGAAGGGAAGAACACAGTCCCAGCAGAATTCATCACCTGCTGACTAAAGAGCCCTTGGGGCCTGAATAGTCAGCAGTGGTAGTCAAGAAATACTCATCATGGGTCACGGGTGAGACTGACAGCTATGCTGGCTTCAGGTGTGACCCAGCACATTCCCAGCTGTGGTGGCCATGGGCAGATATTGCCTCTGACTGAGGAAAGCAAAGGGAAGAGTAAGAGAGACTTTGTCTTGCAGCATGGGTACCAGCTCAGCCAGAGTGGGTCAGAGAACCAAGCAGGCGCCTCGGGTCCCTGATCCCAGGCCTTGACTCTTGGATGGCATTTCTGGACATCCCCTGGGCCAGAGGGGAGCCCACTGTTCTAAAAGGAGAGATTCAGGGCTGACAGCATCCACCACAAACTGACTGAAAAGCTCTTGAGCCTTGAATGAACATCGGCAGGAGCCAGGCAGTACTTACCACGGGCCTGGGATGGTGGTGGCCACAGAGACTCTTTGCTTGAGGAAAGAGGAGAAAGAATGGGAAGCTTTGTCTGTGGCTTGGGTACCAGCTGAGCTCCAGAATTCAGCAGCAGGTATTTCTAAGGTCCTTGACTCCAGGCCCTGGCTCCCAAATGGCATCTCTGGACCTATCTGGGACCAGGGGGAATTCGTTCCCCTAAAGGAAAGGACATAAGCCTCCCTAGATTTGCAACCTGATGACTGTAGAGCCCTTGGTCCTCGAGTGAACACAGGTGGTCACCAGGCAGTGGCTATCATGTGCCTTGTACAAGACCCAGTGTTGTCCTGGCTACAGGTCTGATCCAGCAGAGTCACAGTGGTGGTGGCCACAGAGGTGCTTGTGTCACCCCTCCCCCTGCTCCAAGCAGCTCAGCAGAGAGAGAGAAAGAGAGAGAGAGAGAGACACAGAGAGAGACAGAGACAAGACACAGAGAGAGGCTGAGACTCCACCTGTTTGGAGGAAAGTAAAGAAAGAAAAAAGGAGTTTCTGCCTGGTAATCCAGGGAATTCTCCCAGATCTTACCCAAGGTGATACAAAGGCGATACTCCTACAAATCTGCAAGAACCATAGCATTGCTGGGCTTGGGGTGCCCCCTAAAGCAGTTGTGGCTGCAGTGACCAAACATTTAGATCACAATACCCAAATTCCTTCAAATATCTGGAAAGCCTTCCCAAGAAGGGTGGATATAAACAAGCCCAGACTGCTAAAACTACAATAAATACCTAACTCCTCCATGCTGAGACACTGATAAATGTCCACAATCAAGACCATCCAAAAAAACTTAGTTCCTCACCAAAGGAACTATGTTAGGCAGCAGTGACCAAACCCAGAGAGACAGGGACACATGACTTTTCAGATAGAGAATTTAAAACAGCTGTTCTGAGGAAACGCAACGAAATTCAAGATAACACAAAGAAGAAATTCTGAATCCTATCAGATAAATGTGACAAAGAGACTGAAATAAAAAGAATCAAGCAGAAATTCTGGAGGTGAAAAATGTAACTGACATACGGAAGAATAGATCAAAGTCTCATAGCATAATTGATACGGCAGAAGAAAAAATTAGTGAGCTTGAAGAGAGCCTATTTGAAAATATACAGTCATAGGAGACAAAAGAAAAAAGAATAAAAAACAATGAAGCAAGCCTACAAGATCTAGAAAATAGTCTCAAAATGTCAAATCTAAGAGTTATTAGCCTTAAAGAAGAGGAAGAGAAAGAGATCAAGGTAGAGAATTTATTCAAAGGATAATGACAGAGAATGTCCCAAGTCTAAGAAATGATATTAATATCCAAGTATAAAAAGGTCCCAGAACACCACACAGATTTAACCCAAATAAGACTACCTAGAGACATTTAAAGCAAACTCCCAATGGTCAAGAATAAAGAAAAGATCCTAAAAGCAGCAAGAGAAAAGAAAACAAGTAACATACAAAGGAGCTCTAATACATTTGGCAACAGACTTCTTAGTGAAAACCTTACAGGCAAGGAGAGAGTAACACGACATATTTAAAGAGCTGAGGGAAAAACTTTTAACCTAGAATAGTATATCCAAGCAAAATATCCTTCAAACATAAGAAAAAAATAAACATTTTCACAAAGACTGAGGGATTTCATCAACACCAGACCTGTCCTACAAGAAATGTCAAAGAAAGTTCTTCAATCCTAAAGAAAAGGACAGTATGAAACGATCTGAAGGTACAGAACTCACTGGTAATAGTAAGTACACAGAATATTCTAAAACTGTAATTATAAAACCATTTAATACAACCACTATGGAGAACAGTTTGGAAGCTCTTCAAAAAACTAAAAATACAATGAACATATGATCCAGCAATCCCATTGCTAGGTATATACTCAAGAGAAAAGAATCAGTATACTGAAGAGATATCTGCACTCCCATGTTTACTGCAGCACTATTCTCAGTAGCCAAGATCTGGAAGCAACCCAAGTGTCCATGAACAGAAGACTGGATAAAGAAAACACGTTACATATATACAATGGAGTATCATTCAGCCATCAAAAAGATCCTGTCATTTACAGCGACATGGATGGAACTAGAGTTCATTATGTTACATGAAACAAGCCAGGCAAAGAAAGGAAAACTTCACATGCTCTCACGTATCTGCAGGAGCTAAAAAAAAACAAAAAACCTGAAACAACTGAACTCATGAAGATAGAGAGCAGAATCATAACTGAGGCTGGGAAAATGAGTAGGGATGGTTAATGGGTATAAAAGTATAGTTAGAATGAATAAGATCTAGTATTTGATAGCACAAGACGGTGACTACAGTCAATAGTAACTTATTGTCATTTAAAAATAACTAAAATAGTGTAACTGGATTGTTTGTGGCACAAAGAATGAATAAATGCTTGAGTTGTTGGAGACTTCATTTACCCTAAAGTGATTATGGCACACTGTATGCCTGTATCAAATGTACCCTATACTATAATGTATAGGGTACATTATATGTACACTATACTATATACACCTACTACGTATCAACACACACACAAAAAAATTTAATTAAAAAAAAAAAAGCACTTTGAGAAGGCAAAGTGGGAGGATCACTTTATCCCAGGAGTTCAAGACCAGCCTGAACAACACAGCAAGACTCCGCCTCGACAAAAATCAAAAATTTTAAAAACTAGCTAGGAATGATGGCAAAGCCCTGTAGTCCTAGCTACTCAGGAGGCTGAGGCGAGAGGATCACTTGAATCCAGGAGTTCGAAGTTGCAATAAACTATCGTTGTGCTACTACACTCCAGCCCAGGAGACAGAGTAAGACCCTATCTCTAGGGAGAAAGAGGAAAACAAACAAACAAACAAACAAAAACCCAGGCTTGAAACTCAGCTCCACCACTTTCTGACAAGCTCTTAAGTTATTTAACCTCTTCGATTTTTATCTTTGTCCTTATCCATATGGTGGGATATCACTTACCTTTCAGAATTGCTGTGAGGATTAAGTGACATAAAACTGAGATCATTGTTCTACTGGTACCCAACAGATACTAGCCATACCCCTCCCTCTTTTCTCTTTCCTTCCTCCCATATCCCTTGTTTGAAGCTACCCATCAGTTTCAAGACAATACTTGTGGTAATTTTAAATACAAAGAGAAATTACAGAATAGACATGAGGGATCATTTAGGAAAAATTATCTGAAACCACTCTGCGTAAAATTTGTGATGGTGAAAAAAGAAAAGAAAAATCACAGCAAAGCAAAAACCCCAAAGTCCAAAAAGAAATTAAACTATTCAAACTACTTTCCTATTTTGAACTGTTTACTATGACTTCCCAGTTAAGGTAACAAATTTAAAGGCACACATCTAACGTTGCTCCTTCATCAAAGCCCTAAATCTACAGTACAGAGATTCTTTAAAAATACATCAGCCCACGAGGATGGAGAGAAGCAAAAAGGAGACAACAGAAGCATTTTCTAATTTGGGAAGCAAATGGTTGAGAGGCAACCAACAGCAACCACAAGAGAGCTGAATTCCAAGGCATGAACTGTAAAACATGAAAAGCAACCCAAATTACACTACAGAATCCTCAAAACATACAACAAATTCAGTATGAGGTTCCAGAACAAGGGTGAAAAGAAATCTAAAATAAGGAAAACTAGGTGAAAGTCGTTTGAGAAAGAGATTTCTTAACACCAGCTACACACACTCCATACTGATAGACAAACTGCCCCTCTCCAATCCCCACCAAGAGAAGTCTAGAGGTTATTCTCTGGAGAAGACTCTAGAATGAGAAACACCAGAAACAATTATGAGTATGCAAACAAAACAAACAAAAAAACTGCTTAGGAGACAGGATCTCACTTTTTTGCCCAGGCTGGAGTGCAATGGCACAATCATAGCTTACTGCAGCCTCGAACTCCTGGGCCCAGGCAACCTCCCACCTCAGCCTTCTGAGTAACCAGGACTACAGGAATAAGCCACGGCACCTAGCCGAGACTCTCTCCTTGACCACCAAACTTTAATTAGGCTCCTCTGAGGCCTCTCCTCAACTAGGCCTCAACCTTCGCCTTAACTCTGTTCTATCTCTGCTACGCCTGCACAGCCGAGTTTTACCAAGAATCCTAAGTCAGTTTAGAAAGACCCTCCAACTCTTGATATCTGATCCAGTTCCAATCCCCCACCTTTCATGTCATAAACCAAAACTAAAATCCTAAACCCTTAACCAACTTAATGGGGACTCTTCATGGACATGGTGGGGGAAACCCAGAGGAACTTCAAAAATTGAATTCCCAGCCAAGACAGGAAGGGAGGTCAGACACGCCTCATTATATCCCCTCCCTTCTGGAATTTAAGTACAACTGAGCAATATTAACACTAAGATACAGATCGTAAGACTGACAAAACAGATTATTTGCAGCAATAAGACACATTTCAGCCTGACTCTGGTACAGCATCACATGCCAGATAGCAGACCCTGAAGGAAATAAAAATATTTTACCCCAAAATATATTCCTTTGACATATTTTGAAATGGCCTTGGGAAGCTGTCTTTTGTGGGCGAAATTTGCATCTGTAGAGAATTTCATAGAAATTAATGCAGCCAGGCATTTCCAGGATCCAGGCGAGATTAACTAAGTCTGACACCCTTCATGGTCTGAAACAAGACATTTACCATCTATTCTCTCTGTAGCCTGCTACCTATGAAGCGTCTCTCTTCTCTACATAAGAAGAACCTCAGTATCTATGGATCTTTTGTTTTGTTTTGTTTTGTTTTTTGAGACAGAGTCTCACTCTGTCGCCCAGGCTGGAGGGCAGTGGGGCGATCTGGGCTCACTGCAACCTCTGCCTCCAAGGTTCAAGTAATTCTCCTGCCTCAGCATCCTGAGTAGCTGGGACTATAGGCACCTGCCACCAGGCCCACCTAATTTTTGCATTTTTTTTCAGTAGAGACAAGGTTTCACCATGTTAGCCAGGCTGGTCTCGAACTCCTGACCTCAAGTGATCCACCTGCCTTGGCCTCCCAAAGTGCTGGGATTATAAGCCTCAACCAGCAGGCCTGGCTGACATCCCCTTTATCTTAACTCAAGCATTTCTTTCTACCGACTTCAAGTCTTTAGACAAAGCTTAACTCTTTCAATTGCCAATCAGAAAATCTTTGAATCCACCTATGACCCATAAGCTCCCCCTACTCCCATCCCCCAACTTCAAGATTTCCCAGTTTTCAGGCAGAACCAATACATACCTTCCATGTATTGATTATGTCTTTGCCTGTAATTCCTGCCTTCCTAAAATATGTAAAACTAAACTGTAGCCAACCACCTCAGGCACACTTTCTCAGGACTTCTTGAGACTGTTCACAGGCCATTGTCACTCATATTGGCTCAGAATAAACCTCTTTAAATATTTTACAGTTTGCTTTTCCCATTAACACTCTGAGTCCTTGACCTGCCTTCAGCAAAAATTCTGTTAAGTCAGTTTGGCAAGACTTTCCACGCCCTTGATGTCTCCATGAATAATTTTCCGTTCACTAATCCACTCGCTCTGTTCCTTGGCTGTAAATCCTGTGAAAGGAAAAAAAATCTCGGACCCCAAAATCACTAAGCCAAGGAAAATGTCAAGCTGGGGACTACGTCAGTCCGACCTGCCTCCCATTTTATTCCTAAACAAGATAGCTACGAAGATTTATTTTAAATGCTACATACTTCCCTCACAATTTGCCCACAAGGAAATTTCCTGTGGACGAAGGACAGGCAGAACTCAAAGTCATCCTGCTGAGGCTCATGTGAAACAAACGCATATCTGATTGCTTCTTCTACCACATTGTTTCACTAAGCCAGACTAAGGTATAAGTGATCATTTTCTCTACCCTCCCCTCACATGTAAATCGTGTATTCTGTGAAAGGCTAATCAGAGACTCAAAAGAAGGCAACAGTTTGTCTCTTATCTACCTATGACTTGGAAATAACCTCCCTCTGGCTTGAGTTGATCCCGCCTTTCCAGACCAAACCAATGTGCATCTGACACATATTAATTGATGTCTCATATCTACCTAAAATGTATAAAACCAAGTTGTGCCCTGACCACCTTGGGCACATATCCTCAGAACCTCCTGAGGCTGTGTCACAGGTGCATCATTAACCTTGGCAAAATATACTTTCTAAATTGGTTGAGACCTGTCTCAGATATTCTGGGTTCACAATCCCCAGCTGTCTCTGCCATATTCAGAGTTGAGGCCCATCGCTCTCCCCTACTGCATATCCCTTGATATGACCTGAAAGTACTGCTATGACTGAATTTTGTTCCCCCACAAATTCATATGTTTAAGCCTTAACCTTCAATGTGTCTGTATTTGGAGACAGGGCTTTTAGGAGGTAATTAAGATTAAATGAGGTCAGAAGGGTAGGGTTCTAATGAGATAGGATTAGTGGCCATATAATAAGAGGAAGAGAGAGAAACAGATCTCTCTCCTAGTATATGCACCATGGAAAGGCCACATGAACATGCAGAGAAAAGGCAGCCATCTACAACCCAGGTAAAGTGTTCTTATCAGAACCCAATCACAGTGACACACTGATGTCAGATTTCCGGGTTCCAAAACTGTGAAAAAGTAAATTTCTGTTGTTAGAATACAAAAATATGTGTGGTATTTTGTTATGGCAGCCTGAGCAGTCTACACTTCTAGCAGACTAATACCACCCCTACCACAAGAGTCTTGAATAAAATATTCCTTGCTGTTTTAACAAGTGTCAGAATAATTTTTCTTTAACAACATAATAATAGAGATGAAATATTCACTAGACATTATAGAAGATAAAGATGAGGCAACCTTTCAGAGAGTTAAGATAAAATGAAAGAGATCGCATCAGAGGCGTGTCAACCAGAACAACTCCATCTTGAATAGGAGCTGGGTAAAAAAAAGGCTGAAACCTACTGGGCTACATTCCTAGGCATTTAAGGCATTCTTAGTCACAGGAAGGGATAGGAGGTCAGCACAAGATACAGGTCATAAAGACCTTGCTGAAAAAACAGGCTGCAGTAAAAAAGCCAGCTAAAACCCACCAAAACCAAGATGGCGACAAGAGAGACTTCTGATCGTATAATCAAAAAATAAAACATATAAATGGGCAACCAGCAGCTGCTGGGGCTGCTCTGTCTATGGAGTAGCTATTTTCTTTCCTTTTTAATAAACTTGCTTTCACTCTACTCTATGAACTCATCCCGAATTCTTTCTTGTGTGAGACCCAAGAACCCTCTCCTGTGGTCTGGATCAGGACCCCCTTCCTGTAACCAAAGAAAATAGAGGGAAAAGAGAAAAAGGAAAATAATATATGAGTATGAGCCTAGTAAAAATAATCCAGCATCAAAATACCAGGAAAAATATCACTCCACACGCCAACTCCCTAAAAAGAGAGAAACCCTAACCTTAACTCCCAGTCCAGACTGGAACAATATGATCCAAGAGACAGCCATACTGAGCTGTCATCAAAGACAGTCACTGCCCTTGGATCAAGCGACTATGGCTCAGTTTTTTATCTGAACATGACTTACTCTATGTGATGATGACGTGCTTCTGCCTGGAAGAAGCCATGGACACTCACTTCCCTCCTCTATTTTTTTTTTAAATTATTTATTTTTTTTGAGACAGAGACTTGCTCTGCTGCCCAGGCTGGAGTGCAGTGGCATGATTTTAGCTCACTACAACCTCTGCCTCCCAGATTGAGGCAATTCTCATGCCTCAGCCTCCCAGACGGCTGGAACTACAAACACACATCACCATATCCAGCCAACTTTTTTTGTATTTTTAGTAGAGACAAGGTTTTGCCACGTTGGTCAGGATCACTTTGTATTTAGTACAAGGTTCTCACTAGAATAAACCTCTTTTTTAAATGTCTTCATTTAAATGTTTTTGGAATTCTAAATATTTATAATACAAATTATTCCTCATTAATAAAGTCTGATGTATTCATCCTACCAAAGACAACAAAATTCTTTTAGATATGTTAATATCTGTTCCCAGAAAATCTTTCAGAAAATCTATGCAGTCAATATTCATACTAACTAAACATGTTTGCATATGAAGAGTACTTAAAAAGACACTGTAAAGGGAATTTTATATAAACAGTGTCAATTCCCAGTGCTACTTTACTAAAAGTCTTAAACACATTCTAACTGTATATACTTTGCATGAATACAAAAAAAAAAAAAAAAAACGAGGGATTACTGGGGTTAAGGAAATTTTAAACCTTGGAAATTCCTACAGTTATTCTAAAAGAGGTAATTCCCCATCATAAACTGAAAATTATCTTACTTTTGGTACTTAATTGACAAATGAGACGTATTTTTAATGTAAACACTATAGTAATGTGTAGAAGTAATCCACAGAAGCACTATGTAATCCATAGAAAGCAATCCATGGCCTTTCAAAGCTACTACACTAATTTTTCATTTTTTCTGTGTCAAAAGGTTAAAAGATTATCATCAGGAGGATCTTTGGGGAACAAAGTTATTGTAGGCAAGAGTAACAAAAACATATACAACCATATTCTCTTTTATCTGCATCTCTAAAGATAACTCCAAAAACATCTATGTATTACATACTACAGGCAGAATAGGCAGATTCGCATCACAAAATATGAGCCATTGCCTACCATCTCACCATTATCTTCAAAAGTTACCCGTTTAGAAATAAAGTCAGGTGCTATGGCTCACCCCTGTAATCCCAACACTTTGGGAGGCCAAGGCAGACAAATCACTTGAGGTCAGTAGTTCAAGATCAGCCTGGGTAACATGGTGAAACTCTGTCTCCACTAAAAATAGCCAGGCATGGAGGCCACACCTGTAATCCCAGCTACTTGGGAGGCTGAAGCACGAGAATCGGTTGAACTGAGGACGTGGAGGTTGCAGTGAGCCGAGATAGTGCCACTGCACTCCAGCCTGGGTGACAGAGTGAGACTCTATCTCAAAAAAAGAAAATAAAATATATATATATTTGTTTTACTTGTTTAGGGTATTAGACATTAAGTAACAGCTAAAAGTAATTTGGGTTTCGGCTGAAAGTGCTACAATAAGATATCAAAAAGGAGAAAGCAGCACTACATATGGCAAACAAAACCCTTCCAAGACTGCCTTGCAGAGTCATTCATTCTGTTAAATATTATTTAGTCACCTACCATGTACCACATACTGCCAGGTCTTGGGGGCACAAAAATGAGCAAAAAGAGACAAGGTTATCTGGCCTGAGAGAGCCTTCTATCTAATAGGCAAACAATCAATTAGAATACAGGGCAAACAGAACTGGCAAAATCCCTGCCCTCAGGGATCTTAAATTCCAGTGGAGGGGTGTAGGAAGGAGTGGGGTAGATATATCAAGTTTGCCTTTTAAAAAGATTACTCTTTCATCTGGCCAAGCCTTGGCCCTGCTGATGAAAACAATGTTATGTGCACCTTTGGCACACAAGTTTTAAACTGGCAACTCCTCTTACCTGTATCAGTGTATCCTAAGGCTATTAGCTTCCCTGGTATCCAGATACTGTGAGAAAACTAGGCACGAAGTAAGAGTTGGCTGTGGCTGGTGAGTTTTGTGTGTACCTAGCACAATCTTTTATTAAGCATTTTGGTTCCTGAACCAAAGTTCAGAAACTGAAACTTCTCAAAAACATTTCAGCAGGGTTCCCTTTAGTCAGTAAATTACTTTGAAAAGGTCTTCTGGCCAGGAACAGTAATTCATGTCTATAATCCCAACACTTTAGGAAGCCAAGGCAGGAGGATTGCTTGAGTCCAGGAGTTCAAGACCACTCTGGGAGAACAGTTTCAGCTTTTACCTGGTCAGCAGAATGTTGGCTATGGGTTTATCATACATGACTCATTATTTTGAGGTATGTTCCTTTGATGCCTAGTCTGTTGAAGGTTTTTATTATGAAGGGATGCTAGATTTTACAGAAAGCTTTTTCTGCCTCTATTAAGATGATCAGATGATTTTTGCTTTTAATTTTGTCAGTGTGGTGAATCACGTTTATTGATTTGCTTATGTTGAAGCAGCCTTACATCCCAGGAATAAAAGCCTATTAGATCACAGTGTATTCACACTACCTGACTTCAAACTATAAGGAAGGCTACAGTAACCAAAACAGCATGGTAGTGGTACAAAAACAGACAGACCAATGGAACAGAACAGAGAACACAGAAATAAAGCTCCACACTTAGAATCATCTGATTTTCAACAAAGTCAACAAAAACAAGCAACAGGGAAAGGACTCTATTCAATAAATGGTGCTAGGATGACTGGCTAGTCATATGCAGAAGAATGAAACTGGACCCCTGCCTTTCACCATATATGAAAATCAACTCAAGATGGATTAAACATTCAAAGATAAGACCTCAAACTATAAAAATCTAGAAGAAAACTAGGAAATACCCTCTTGACACTGGCCTTGGCTAAGAATTTTTGGCTCTATCCCCAAAAGCAACTGCAACAAAAACAAATATTGACAAGTAGGACCTAACTAAACAAAAGAGCTGCTGCATGGCAAAAGCAACTATCGACAGAACAAATAACCTACACAATCAGAGAAAATATTCACAAACCATGCATTCAACAAAGGATTGATATCCAGAATCTACAAGGAACTTAAGCAAAATACAAATAACCCCATTAAAAAATGGGCAAAGGACATAACAGACACTTAGTAAAAGAAGACATAAAAGCAGCCAACAAATATGAGAAAATAATAATTGTCACTAATCATTAGAGAAATGCAAATCAAAACCACAATGACGTATCATCTCATACCTGTCAGAATGGCTTTTATTAAAAAGCAAAAAAACAGCAGAGGCTGACAAAGCTGCAGAGAAAAGGGAATGATAATATACTGTTGGTTGGATTGGAATGTAAATTAATTCAATCACTGTGGAAAGTAGTTTGGAGATTTCTCAACTTAAAATAGAGTTACCAGCCAGGTGCAGTGGCTCACACCTGTAATCCCAGCACTTTGGGATGCCGATGCAGGCGGATCATTTGAGGTCAGGAGTTTGAGACCAGCCTGGCTAACATGGTGAAACGTCATCTCTACTAAAAACACAAAAATTAGACCATCGTCGTGGCAGGCACCTGTAATCCCAGCTACTCAGTATCTACTGCAGGACAATGGCTTGAGCCTAGAAGGTGGAGGTTGCAGTGAGCTAAGATCACGCCACTGCACTCCAGCCTGGGCGACAAAGCAAGACTCAGTCTCAAAAAACATAAAAAAAACATATATATATAAAACAGAGCTACCATTTGACCCAGCAACCACGTGACTGGGTATACACCCAAAGGAAAATAAATCATTCTACCAAAAAGACACATGCATTCTTTGAACATAATATGCCTGCTTAAAAACAAATACACACATAGAAAAAGAAAGACACTTGCCTTTGTATGTTTAACACAGCACTATTCACAACAGACATGGAATCAACCTAGGTGTTCATAAACAAAGGACTGGATAAAGAAAATGTAGTAAATATACACCATGCAATACTATGCAGCAATTAAAAAGAAGGAAATAATGCCCTTTGCAGTAACATGTATGCAGCTGGAGGCCATTATCACAAGCAAAATTCACACAGGAACAGGAAACCAAATACAACACGTTCACACTTACAAGTGGGAACTAAACAATGAGTACACATGGACATAAAGACGGCAGCTGAAGTCAGGCGTGGCTCATGAGTGTAATTCCAGCACTCTGGGAGGCAGAGGCAGGAGGACTGCTTGAGCCCAGGAGTTCAAGACCAGCCTGGGCAACATAGTGAGACCTAGTCTAAATTTAAAAGAAAAAAAAAGGATGGGAGCTATAGACCATAGACTTTGGAGACTACTAGAGGGGCAGAAAGGGAGAGGGAAAGGGCTAAAAATCTACCTACTGGGCATGGTCCTCACCACCTGAGCGATGGAATCATCCTCAGCAGCACCCAGTATACCCATGTAACAAACCTGTACATGTACCCCTATATCTAAAATAAAAAGTGAAATTATAATTTTCTAAAAAAAGAAATTCAAAGATGTGAAACTAAAAGCTAAAATATTGGATACAAATGTTACTTAGTATGACTGAAGGGTACACTGAGAGGGAGAAGAGGAAAAAAAGCTTGGTGGAAGACAAAGCCAGACAAATAAAGGTAAATACATGCCAAGGTGTAAAAAGCCTTAACCCTATTCTACAGGCAATTGAGGGTCATCTAATTAAATCTGCATATTAGAAAGGTCACTGTGTTCTGGTAGAAGAGAGTAGTACGCAATAATTCAATATGATAAGGGAAAAAAGCACCAAAAACAGGGCACCAGATAAAAGCAAATAATTAGTGAATTCATAAACAAAGATTTAAGTAATTTAATAATTGGGTGTTTCAAATAAAAAAAATTTTTATTTATTTTTTTTTTTAAAGATAGGGTTTCACCATGATGACAAGGCTGGTCTTGAACTCCTGACCTCAGGTGATCCACCCACCTTGGCCTCCCAAAGTGCTAGGATTACAGGCGTGAGCCACTGCGCCCAGCCTCAGATAAAATTAAAAGAAAACTTCATACATATAAGGGATTTAATTCTTTACATATAAAGACTGTTAAGTGGCCATAGCTCTTATGGGACTTTGTGTCATAAACCCATTAAAAGGCAAATTCAGTAGAGCAATCATCTTTTAATAATGCTATTACTCAGCAACAAGATTTTTCAGATTGTTCCAATCTGTTGGAATGTAAATAGCCTCAAATCAGATATATTCATCACTTGCCATCCAATTTATCATTTCGCACAAATGTGCTGGATTAGTAAAATTAAGGAAATGTAATATAACAGATTCTCAAAACATGGATAAAAATACAACTGTTTATGCAAACAGCTGGCAAAGTTTAGGTGACAGATTTTTTTAAAGTAGATTTCTATAAAATTCTGCTAAGTAGCCAATAAATCAAACGTTATAATGGGAATGTCTCCCAGTGAATAGTATGCCTGGATTTTTTCATTTTCAGACAAAGACTTGAGACAGACACAATTTATGCATTACTGAGATCCTCTATAAAACCTGATAAAACCACAATGGTTTTGTCAAAGCACTTAAAGTTACTCAAATAGTTAACTTTTCACAAACAAAAATAATCGATCATATTAATTATATGCTCCAAACTCCATGTGCCTTCCTAGCTCATAAAGCATGGCAATAGCTCAAAGGAATGTTACTTATAGGGTTAAAAACCTTCAGTTTCCCCAGAGTTAAAAGCAAGCAAACTTTTTAGTTTTTTCTGAAGTAGATCTCACAATAAAAACTCTCTCCTCTACTGTGCTGTGGGCATTCCGTTTTCACTCCTAATCACCAACACAGCTGTGGATTATTTCTTTTAAAGCTGCTGCCTACTGCCTATTCCAAAATTCAATCTTGAGTCTTTACACTATCAACTTTGTTTAAGTCTGTAGGCATAGGCCACATAAATCTGAAGTTTCAGAGTAGTTCAAGTACTCAGTTACTATTTTATAATCTCACTCGTTCTCTGGAATTAATTACATAGTGATTATTCAACAATTAAAATTCAACTCAGCTACAATTTGGTTTCACTTCACAAGAATTACCATCCTGGAATAGAATCCATTAGAACTACTGAGTATTCTTGATGGAGGATGAATTTCTTTGCATTGAAGGCTTGAGCTTTTTTTCTTCAGTTTAGTTATTCACAGTGAACTAGTATTAATTACATTCTTCTCACAAGTCCCATTCAATATTAACAGTGATTCACAAAGATGCATTTTACATTAATTTTCTTATTAGGTGATAAAAGAGCACATTTTATTTTTTTGCTCATACAACCAACCACAGTGCCTTCTGCCCCTCCCTCGTTAGGCTGCTCTCTGAAACTGCTGCCAGCTATCATCCTGGGGCTTCCGTTCGCTGCTCTCCCAGGTACATATTTGAATCCTTCCACGTTCAAGCGGGTCTTTGTTCTACCTTCACACTTAAATTACTGATTGAACATACACATATAATTGAGTTCTGGGTTGAAAGTCATTTTTCTTCAGGATTCTGAGAACATAATCAAGTATTTTTAGACTCCAGAACTGCTATGCCTTTTAGGTTCCTGATTATTCACACCCCTTTTTATTTCTCCCCTATGACTTGAAAGCTTGAAGGATCTTGCCTTAATCCTGGGGGCCCTAAACTTCCATAATAATATGGCTCTGTGTTGCCTGAATTCACTGTGCTGTATACACTAAGAACATGCTTAGTCTGGAAGCACAAATTATGTGGAATGGTTCTGATGCTCTTTCTATTTACTAGATGTCTTCCTATTCGGTTCTCGCTTTCTGAGAGGTCTATAACTTAATGTTGTCCTTCTAGGAGACTGCCACTCTTATTCTCCCCTCTTTTCTCTTCTATTACCTATGTCTTTATCCCTTTATTCCACCTTCTTGTGAATGTCCTCCACTTGACTTTCTAACCCTTCTACAGAAAATTTTATTTCTGCAATCACATTTTTATTTTCCCTCCATTGTCTCTGATTCCTTTTTTCTATTGCTTCTTTCTTTATCATGGAAAGGCTCTTCTCAGCTTGTTTTCCATTCATATTTAGAAAGTCATTAAGTAGCTAACTAGCAGCTCTATGTAAGTATATGAAGACCTATGACTTCATTCTAGAGTCAATGGGCACATCCAACTTTTTTGTAGGGATGTTCCCAACTATAGAATTTTTTTTTAATTCCTATACTATCATTCTAATGATGTTTCAGAAGAGAAAAATATACGTGTACGTAAACAATCTCCATGTTTAACAAGAAGTCCAATGTTTAACAAGGGAAAACAGCTTTATAGAATAATTCACCGTTAATTATTTTCATCACTGCCTTGGGAATGCTTAATGAAGTCCATTAATATGACAATTTTACATTTCTCTTTTTTTTCAGACTGAGTCTCACTCTGTCACCCAGTGCAGCGGCGCGATCTCAGTTCACCGCAATCTTCGCCTCCCAGCTTCAAGCGATTCTCCTGCCTCAGCCTCTCGAGCAGCTGGAATTATAGGCACATGCCACCATGCCTGGCTGATTTTTGTATTTTTAGTAGAGACGAGGTTTCACTATGTTTGCCAGGCTGGTCTCGAACTCCTGACTTGAGGTGATCCACCTGCCTTGGTCTCCCAAAGTGATGGGATTACAGGCATGAGCCACCATGCCCAGCCCATTTTAATTATTTTTTAAGCCTCAATCCTTAGTAATATAATTGTCTTATATAAGAATTGTAACTTAATCTTTAAAAGTTCACTGTTAAATGAATTTCAGGTAAGTGGATTCCACTGTCACTGACTTATACTCTAACTTTCATTATAAAATTGGAAATACTTTCCCTAAGAGGGAAGAGGACTAATCTCAGGGTACAGTAACATCTTTTGAGATCTTTGAAACTTTAAAATCATTATGTACAGTGGCTCATGCATATAATCCCAACACTTAAGGAGACTGGGAGGATCACTTGGGGCCAGGAGTTCAAGACCAGCCTGGTCAACAAGACAAAATCCTTTCTCTATGCAATTTTTTTTTTTAATTTAGCTGGGTGTGGTGATGCATACCTGTAATCCCAAATGTCCGAGAAGCTGAGACAGGTGAATCACCTGAGCCCAGGAGTTCAAGGGTACAGTGAGCTATGATCATACCACTTCACTCCAGCCTGGGCAACAGAGCAAGACCCTGCCTCTAAAGAAAATAAATAAAATAATTATGAAAAGAAACTAAGTGTTACAGAAATGTTCAAATATATACAACAATGAAAAAGCATAACAGTGTAAAAATATAAGTACCCCAAACCATCAGAACTATTACTATTGCTGATCATTCCTCACATATTATACCCACCACCTACTGGAAATCCCACACACACAAAAAAGTACTTTTTCAATATTTGCAAATGCTATATTCTAAATGAAGAGTTCTACAGCTTGATAAAAGCAGACACAGAAATAGGAAACTTCAAAGAAGCTCTACCATTCTGAATAAGCCAGAAAGAAAACACTGTTGTTATTTTTTGGCATAATGACAAAAATAAGTGTTCGGGATCTTTAGTTTCTATGGCACAAATTCCCCTTTTTTCCCTTTGTAGAAAAGATACAATCCACCTTATCTTCTTGAGAATAATTGAACAGCTTCTTTTGTTAACAAGATACTAATAAACCCCATCTCATCATCCAAGGTAACTAATTAATATCTACAAAGTGAAATCATTTAAAATGTGCTGGATTGGATCAAGCCATGAAATAAATCCATCGTAATCTAAAACTTAACAACTTAGAACCAAGTAACAACAGGGATTATAAATGACTGATGAACTAATTTTTCAGCAGAACATCAGAATTTGACTGTTTCTGTAACATGAACAATCCATAACCAGCGTTATTGTTTTCATTTCCAAAAACAAAAACAGGCAGGAAAGTTAAGTGACTCATTCATAGTCACATAACAAAGAGCACTGGGACAAGGCTCTTCTTTGTCCATCAACTGGCAGTCAACTAAACTGTGCCAAACCTTCTACTTTCTTAAAAAATCTGTTTCTATCAGAGCCCACTGGTAGAAATATTTTGCCACGGAAAAATTTCACACTTTAATAAATATTACTTAACTTCTAATTTTTTGTTCCAAAAAAATGATTCAAGCATGCACTATAATACTTATTGCAGAAAGTCAGTTTAAAATAGCTAGAATTAGTGTAGCTCAGAAATAACCGATTTAAAATTGTTCAATTTAGCCGGGTGCGGTGGCTCACACCTGTAATCCCAGCACTTTAGGAGGCCAAGGTGGGCGGATGACGAGGTAAAGAGATTGAGACCATCTTGGCTGACACAGTGGAACTCTATCTCTATTTAAAAAAAAAAAAAAAAAAAAATAGCCGGTCGTGGTGGCACGCGCCTGAGGTCCCAGCTACTCGGGAGGCTGAGGCAGGAGAATAGCTTGAACTCAGGAGGCAGAGGTTGCAGTGAGCCGAGATCGAGCCATTGCACTCTAGCCAGGTGACAGAGTGAGACTCCGTCTCAAAAAAAAAAAAAAATTGTTCAATTTAAACAATTTTGAAATGTTCACAAATAAATAGTAACAATTTTAAAATGTTCACACCAAATGCTTCTTCTTCACAATTATTCAAACAGATCCTTATGACATAGATCAAGTAATGAATCTTTTTTTCATTCTTACATCAGCTGAAAATCAAAGTCTCCTTGATCAATGGAATAAACTCAAGACAAAAGGAATATAGCAGAATCTTTATCATTTAAGTCTCAATATTTTTTAACCACTTGAAATAGCACATCTTACTACATTTTTAGCATATACTATTATAATTTTAATGATTTTCAGATAATCAAGTTTTACAGTCTTGGGTGGAAATCTCATTACAATTTTATTCCAGCATTAAAAGGACAATAAACACTATACAATTAAGGTCATAATTCTTTAAAACATTAACTCTCACCTTAAAAATCAACAACTGAGCAACAAATCAAAATGAGAAATTCACAGAACTCCAGAATTTTTTAATTGCATCAATTAAAAAATTTTAATTTACAATTAAAAATATAGCTATTATATTACTATGAGGGAAAAAAATAAATCTCATAATTTAAAATGTCATGATAGCTGCATAATTACAACTGTTCTTAATTTATAATTTACTTATAATCACAAAAAAATGTCAGAAATGTATATACACCAATTATCTCCTGTAAAAACTAATGTGATCAAATGTTCTATCTAACCAGTAATCCAAGAAATGTATACTAAAATGAGATGCTATCATTCTTTTGACATGGTCCAAAAAAATGAGATACTATTTTGTGGCTGGGTGCAGTGGTGGCTCATGCCTGTAATCCCAGCATTTTGGGAGGCCAAGGCAGGTGTATCACTTGAGGTCAGGAGTTCAAGACCAGACTGGCCAACATAGTGAAACCCCATCTCTACTAAAAATACAAAACTCAGCCAGACGTGATGGCACACACCTGTAATCCTAGCTACTGAGGAGGCTGAGGCAGGAGAATCTCTTGAACACAGAAGGTGGAGGTTGCAGTGAGCCGAGATCCTGCCTCTGTACTCCAGCCTGGGTGACAGAGCAAGATTCCATTTCAAAAAAATAAAAAAATAAAAAAAATAGAGATACTATTTCTGCCTACAGAATTAGAATAAAAATTTATTGTGATACTCTGCTAATGAAGGTGGAACTTACAGATTTAAGTATTGTTGTAAACAATTTAAATTGGCATAATAGTTTTGAAAAGCAACATGGCTATATGCATATATATCAAGAGTCATAAGAATGTGTGGACTTTTTCACCTAGTATTTTTACTTCCAGGCATCTATCCTTAAGAAAATAATCAAAAGTTTATTCATACAAGACTCAGAATCAACCTAAATGCCCATTTATAGTTAAATAGTATTCCGCCACAAAACAGAAGGAAATCCTGTCATTTGCAGCAACACAGTTGGACCTAGAAGACATTATGTTAAGTAAAATAAGCCAGGCACGGAAAGACAAACACTGTGAGATCTCACTCATACATGGAATCTGAAAAAGTTGACTTCATAAAAGTAGACAGTAGAATAGTGCTTACCAAAGAAAGGGGGAGGACCAGGAGAGGTTGTTCAATGGGTACAAAGTCACAGTTAGGAAGAATAAATTCTGGTGTTTTGTTACACAGTAGGGTGAATACAGCAAATAATAATGTAGTGTGTATTTCAAGATAGCTAAAAGAGATTTTGAATGTTGTCACCACAAAGAAATGACAAATGTTTAAAGTAATAAATATACTTTGATCATTATACTACACAAACACTGAAACATCACACCGTACCCCATGAATATGTACAATTATGTGTCAGTTATAAATACAAATTAATTTCAGTTTTGTTTTTTTTTTTGAGACAGAGTCTCCCTCTGTCACCTAGGCTGGAGTACCGTGTGCATCACCTCAGCTCACCACAACCTCTTCCTCCCGGGTTCAAGCAATTCTCCTGCCTCAGCCTTCCGAGCAGCTTGGACTGCTGGCGTGCGCCATCATGCCCGGATAATTTTTTGTATTTTTAGTAGAGATGGGGTTTCACCATCTTAGCCAGGATGGTCTTGATCTCCTGACCTCATGATCCACCCACCTTGGTCTCCCAAAGTGCTGGGATTACAGGCATGAGCCACCGCACCTGATCATTTTTAAAAAGTATATTTTCTGAAGTGGTAGTTAACAAAAAAAAAGGAGGAGGAGTGGGAGGGGCAGGAGAAAACAAAACAAAGGAGGAAAAAACTTAGAAATAAATATTTAACAGTAAAAGGTAATTAACAATACAATGTAATTCAGCATTTGAAGAGTGAACAACCACAGGTTTGATTATTCAATAAGAACTACCATGAGGACGGGCAAGGTGGCTCACACCTGTAATCCCAGCACTTTTGGGAGGCCGAGGCGGGTGGATCACCAGAGGTCAGGAGTTTGAAACCAGCCTGACCTACAGGGAGAAACCCCGTGTCTGCTAAAAATACAAAATTAACCAGGTGTGGTAGCGCATCCCTGTAATCCCAGCTACTTGGGAGGCTGAGGCAGGAGAATAGCTTGAACCTGGGAGGCAGAGGTTGTGGTGAGCCAAGATCACACCATTACACTCCAGCCTGGGCAACAAGAGCGAAATTCCATCTCAAAAAAAAAAAAATTACCATGAAAAGCTGTGACATACAGTGGATAATATGTACATGAAACCTGCTATGAGGATTAAATGAAAGACCGTATATCTCTAATAGGCACTTTTTCACACATTAACAGGTTTAAAATTAAGATGTACTTAGCATTCAATATGTCATTACTTAACTGACAGTAACTTTATTAGCAGTATATAAAATTGTGTACCTTAGAATTCATGGTATTTTAGATTCAATGAAACCTGGTACTGTAATAAATTGAAAACCTAAATTTGAAAGGTAGTAAATACTTTGAGGTTGGTAACCTGAAACTAGACATCTAAATAGCAAGTGAGTCTAGAGACCTCTCAGCATCTTCCTTCATTTCATCAGTAAAATGTACTTGCAGCATACTGAATCATGTTCACTTTTGGTTTTTGTGAAGGAGTTACACTGCATATGAAGGAGTATCATGTTGCCTCTGCTTTTCAAAAACTGTGTTTAATAGCATGCCAAATGCTTATTTCTTTCCTTAATCCTTTCTCTCATCTCCTTCCTCAGGTCCACACACTCCAGCCTTCTTAACTGCTCCAAGTTCCTTCAAGTGTTACAGGTTTATCCCATCTCTACACTTTAGCTGAAATGGCTTCTTCTGACAAAACTTATTCCAGGCAGGGGGCAGTGGATCATGCCTGTAATCTTAACATTTTGGGAGGCCAAGCCAAGAGGATTACCTGAGGTCAAGAGTTCGAGACCACCCTGGCCAACATGGGGAAACCCTGTCTCTACTAAAAATACAAAAATTAGCTGGGCGTGGTGGCAGATGCCTGTAGTTCCAGCTACTCAGGAGGCTGAGGCAGGAGAATCATTTGAACCTGGGAGGCGCAAGTTGCAGTGAGCCAAGATTGTGCCACTTCATTCCAGCCTGGGCAACTGAGCAAGACTCTGTCTCAAAACAAACAAAACAAACAAAAAATCAATGCCAAGTTCTGGCATTCTCCTTTCCCTGACCTTCTCCTGCCTCAGCCCAATCTCCTCCCACCATTCTTTCTCACCTTTATTCCCACTGTGTCCCCCCACCCCCAAACTCTTCCACCAGAGCCTGAAAAAATGTGACTGCTTGTATTTACTTATGTTCTTCCCACTAAACTGAAGCACCCTGATGATGGGGATATCTGATTCATGTATATATCTATCCCTCAACTCAAGGACATAATAAACCCTCTATAAATGCTCCATGCACCAAAGGGTTTAGAGTGTACCACATATAACTTGCTGAACTAACGATATCCTAGATACTCCAGAAGTATTCAAATAGGCACCAAAAACAAATTTTTAGTCCTATATATTTATGCCATAAAATGTGAATTCAACTTTACTTACATATTTACCCAATATTTTCCCAAAGAAAATGGCTAAGTAATTAATATTACTATTTGTGTCCATTTTGCTGTATATAATCTGATGGGTTTTCAAAATCACAATTGCCTATTGAGTTTTATCAAACTTCTGCACTGTTTTGCTGTTGTTGAGGTTATTTTTTGTTTTTGTTTTTGTTTTTTGAGAGGGGTGTCTCACTCTGTCACCCAGGTTAGAGTGCAGTGGCACAATCTCAGCTCACCGCAGCCTCCACTTCCCAGGCTCAAGCAATCCTCCCACCTCAGCCTTCCAAGTAGCTGGGACCACAATCACGCACCACCACACCCAGCTATTTTTTTCTTTTTTTTTTCTTTTTTTTTTTTTTTGCCATGTTGCCCAGGCTGGAAACTTGTACTGTTAATGTGACAAATTCCAATGATTCTTTAAAGTCACATTTGCTGAGGTATATTTTACATACACTATATGTGTTCTTAATTACTACACTATACTACTTTCTCCAAAAGAATACATTTCATTAAAATTTTCAGCTATTCTTACGACTTCTTTTTATTAGTAGAAAGCTTGCTACTCTGTGCTTCTAAAGCTTAGCCTGGGAAAAACTACATATAAAACCAATGTAACTCGTACATTTTACTGAATTCATTCCTTAGTTTACCCAGCAATAGAACAGATAAGCAATTAATATAAATCCCTTTTTCTCCCTTTTCCTGAGTTGTAAGAGTCTGGCATACAGTTGGTGCTCAATACAATATCCCCTGAATAAATGACTAGATGAATAAATGAAAATTTACATTTACTTAATTAAAAACACTATATATGTAATAAATCCATATTTGGAGAATAAATGAAAGCGTGCACTGAATATGAAAAACATAAGGAATTATAAAGTAACTCCTTACATCATTACCCTGCCACTCCAATTCTAAAGATTAACAAATTAAACAACAAATTACTTTCAGTTTCTAAGAAAGTTTTTTCTTTTTTTCTTTCCTTTTTTTTTTTTTTTGAGAAGGTGTCTCGCTCTGTCACCAGGCTGGAGTGCAGTGGCTCGATCTCAGCTCACTACAACCTCCGACTTCCGGGTCCAAGCGATTCTCCTGCCTCAACCTTCCTAGTACCTGGGATTACAGGTGTGTACCACCATGCCCAGTTAATTTTTGTATTTTTAGTAGAGACGGGGTTTCACCATGTTGGCCAGGATGGTCTCAATCTCCTGACCTCGTTATCCCACTGCGAGGGCCTTCCAAAGTTCTGGGATTACAGGCCTGAGCCACCGCTCCTGGCAACAAAGTTTCAAACCAAAGCAACACTTCCTCAATCTTCAGGGGATATTTTATTACTCTGCTCCACCCTTATCTCTTTCTTTGCCTCTTTAAAGAACAATCTTCCCTTTCACTTTGTTCTTCTCCATATTGCCACATCCTATGGTCCACTGGTTTTCCACAGCCTGATTCTGTTACATTCCTAATCTGGCTTTCAACTTCACCTCCATTCTGTGTCCAATCCTAATTTTTTTCAAACTTCTCTCCCAACTCCCAGCCCCTCAAATAAAGTGTCCCCCCATTCAGGATCTCTCATGCCACTCATATAAAAAGTCCTTCCACCATGATCCCTCTTAAGGCAAACTCTGATAAACAAGAACTAAAACTTCTTTCCTCATCCCATCAACCTTAAGGCAGAATTCTATCTGACCTCTCCTAAATACAAAGCCTACCTTTTTGCTCCCCTCACCTTAGAAGAGTCACAAATTAAGGTCATATAATTATGGTGTGGTCTAGATGATAAATTTCCAACTTTTTTATAATGCCTTCAAACACTAAATGATCATCAAAATGATAGGTGGATCCTATACATTAATAGAGGAACCATGACTTTATTGTTAAAATAATCAATGTTATTGACCCTTCAGAACACAGCCCAAGGCCCTTACTAATTATAGTATGTGTCAGCATTACTGAGGCAAGCGGGATGTGTTAAATGACAATAAAAAAATGAGACATCAAATGCCACCTCAGAGGTAGAAACTACCCCTTCTGCAAAATGTTTCATTATTAAAATAAAGACTTCCACCCTGTGAACCATCATCAAAATACAGAAAGATAAAAAGGGAGGAATGTTGAAAGCCCCATTTAACAAGTCTACTTCAAAGTCCTGATTTCCACAAGTTGGGTTACCAATTCAGTGAACCCAACCATGTGACCCGGGCAAGATTTCCCATTCGAAATCAAAATAAGACCTTGTACCTATAGACTGTTTTCCAAAGAACTGAGAAACTAAAACTTTAGGAGAAAACTAGAGGCACTCTGAGGAAAGAGAGACTAGAAATCTGAGAGGCCAAACTCGGTGGCTAATACCTGTAAGCCCAGAACTCTGGGAGGGCAAGAGAAGAGGATTGCTTGAGCCAGGAGTTCAAGACCAGCCTGGGCAACATAGCAAGATCCCATCTCTAAAAAAAAATTAAAAATTAGCTGGGTGTGGTGGCGCGTGCCTGCAGTCCCACCTACTCCAGAGGCTGAGGTGGAAAGATCACTTGAGCCTAGGAGATCAAGGCTGCAGTGAGCTGCGATCATGCCACTGCACTCGAGCCTGGGTATCAGAGGGAGACCATGTCTTCTCAAAAAAAAAAAAAAAAAAAAAAGTTAACTGGGGATATCAAGGACTATCACTTGTTCTTTTGTGAAAAGCTAAATTTGCAACAAGTAAATTTCAGAAAGGTCCATCCACAAAGACAATCAGAATCCTTGGCCAGACAGAGAGAATTTGTTTTCAGCTTAAGAGACAGCATGCACAGCAACAATAAATAAAGGGGAAGAAAACAAGGACACATGAAAACAGGCTTAAGAGGGAAAAGAGAAGAGAAAAGAAACTTTAATCTAGAGATGGGATAACAGAGCAAGAACAGAAAGTGTAACAAGCAGAGCAACAAACTGGTTAAAAAAATAGTAAGTCATTTAGCACTATAAACTAAATGAATAGCAGGCAAGGGAGAAATTAGAGGAGATCTGTAATAATCACCATATGAAATGACTCAAGCATCAACCTTTTTCTATTTTTCTTTTTAACTAGCTGTAAAGAATTTAAAATATATGTATTTTAAATATATATTATATATATTATATATGTATCTATGTTATGTTGTCCTGCCCAAAAAAGATTTTTTTTAAAGATTCTGTGGAAGCAGCAGCAATAAGAATCTTGAATGTAAGGGTAAGAGAAGGTATAAGACGGTATAAGGTGAATTTATCTTGGTATAAGAAAGCGAAATAAATCCATGACATCCACGACAATATAAAACTATTTTTAACTGATATACATTAAAGTAATTAATGAATAGTAATTGCATTTCAGTCTATCACTAACTTCAAACAAAATGCCCAGCACAAAGTCAGATTCAAAATACAAGGAAAATATGGTTTTTGAAAATTTCATTAAGCCAAAGAACTGCGCAACCCATCCCAAAGTCATCTCAATTTCCTACCCATACTTTCTATGACTCACCTCACTATACTATTTAGAGTAAGGTTACTCAGAATAATTAATTTCACTCTGAACTCCAGCACCAGTCCTCATCTGTCCATATGTGGTTTCGGTAACACACCACTCCCCTCATCCCTTTGTCTTGTCTTATCTTGAATAGAAACAGTTTATCCAAACAACACTGGAGGAAACACATGCAACCTTGAAAACCTGGAAAGCTGAGTTATCACCACAGAGATCAACATGTCAACTCCACGCTGCAGATGGAGGCCCTCAAACAGTATCCCTCTCACTGTTACGAAATAGGTCAAATTCTCCTCGCATGTATGCTGTGCACAAAGGCCACTGAAGAGTCACCATTCCATGCATACAATTTGCACTCCCGCCAGAAAGAATTCTCTCCTATTCTTCCTGAATTACATTTCTACTCTACACTTCAAAATTAAGCAAATCTCTCCTCCTCCCTGAAGTCATTCACCCTAACCCTTCTCAGGATTAGGTACTCTTTTCTCTGCACCTACTTTTAAATTTAGTGTTAGTCCCTCTCTGCTTTGTTTTCTATTTTATTGTCAAAATAGGACAAAATTGTATTGACCTTTTAGACACAGCCCAAGGCCCAATTTTGCTGTTAAATTTTAATCTCGGCCAAGCACGGTGGCTCACGCCTATAATCCCAGCACTCTGGGAGGCCAAGGTGGTAGATGACTTGAGGTCAGGAGTTTGAGACCAGCTTGGCCAACATGGTAAAACCTTGTCTCTACTAAAAATACAAAAATTAGCCAGGCATGGCGGGGTGTACCTATAGTACCAGCTACTGTACTCAAGAGGCTGAGGCAGGAGAACTGCTTGAAGCCAGGAGGCGGAGGTTGCAGTGAGCCAAGATACAGCCACTGCACACCAGCCTCGGTGATAGAGCAAGACTCTGTCTCTAAATAAATAAACAAACAAATAAATAAATAAATAAATCTCTCCTTAGAGTTAAAGGACAAGAGTAACATACTGCTGATTTATAAGCAGCCAGTATCTAACACAGTATATCATATATAGAAAATTATTAAATATTTGCTGATTGAAGGGATGAGTACTAAATGCCCTCTTCAACCCAAATGGCTAAACACAGCTGTATGTTCAGTTAAAACCTGTAACTAACAATAATGTTTCAGATAAGATTAAAATTTCTGAGAGAACAGATGTATATCATTACTAATCTTTACAAAACTTCAAATCCAGCATATACCTTATGTTGTCTCCATGAAGAAAAAACTAGTGTTAAATAACATTTTTACATCACATATTGATTTATTTTATTTTGTTTTATTTATTTATTTTTGAGACAGAGTCTTGCTCTGTCAACCAGGTGGGAGTGCAGTGGCACGATTTCAACTCACTGCAATCTCTGCCTCCTGGGTTACAGAGATGCTTTTGCCTCAGACTCTGGCTTAGCTGTGATTACAGGCACCCGCCACCACATCCAGCTAATTTTTGTATTTTTTAGTAGAGGCAGGGTTTCGCCATGTTGGCCAGGCTGGTCTCAAACCCCTGATCTCAGATGATCTGCCCGGCTCAGCCTCCCAAAGTGTTAGGATTACAGGCACGAGTCACCGCACCTGGCCATATCACATATTTAAAGTGTGCTAATTTAACAATCATCTTTGTCATTACCCAATTTTTTTTCTAGACCCCCAGCCCCCATTACCCAATTATTTTGCAACAAGTAGATTTCAAAGAGGTCCATGAAGACAATCAGAATCCAGAATCCTTGGCCAGATAAACAGAGAGAATTTGTTTTCAACTTAATAGACAGTATGGACAGCAATAACAGATAAGGGGCAAGAAAACAAGGACACATGAAAACAGGCTTAAAAGGGAAAAGAGAAAGAAGAGAAAAGAAACTTGAATCTAGGGATGGAATAACAGAGCAAGATAAGAATGAAAGTGTAACAAGCAGAGCAACAAATTGGTTAAGAGAATGGTAAGTCATTTAGCACTGTCAACTAAATGAATAGCAGGCAAGGGAGAAATGAAAAATCTGTAATAATTACCATATGAAATCACTGAAGCATAAAATCTTTTTCTTTCTAGTTTTCTTTTTAAACAGCCATAGAAAAAGAATTAAAAAAAAGACTAAGGTTAACAAACACAATATTCATTATAATATTGTAATGACACATCACAATAATGTATCAAAAATGAAAGATAATTCGGTTAATCAAAACAAATATGCTGGATCTTAAAACGCATTTTTTTTTTTTTGAGACAGAGTTTCACTCCTGTTGCCCAGGCTGGAGTGTAATGGCATGATCTCAGCTTACCGCAACCTCCATCTCTTGGGTTCAAGTGACTCTCCAGCCTCAGCCTCCCATACAGCTGAGATTACAGGCATGTGACACCATGTCCAGCTAAGTTTGTATTTTTAGTAGATATGGGGTTTCTCCATGTTGGTCAGGCTGGTCTCAAACTCCCCACCTCAGGTCATCTGCCTGCCTCAGCCTCCCAAAGTGCTGGGATTACATGTGTAAGCCACCATGCCTGGCAAAATACATTATTTTTTTCAAAACAGCATTTTTTATTAAGAATTTTTTTTTTTGAGTCTCACTTTGTCACCCAGGCTGGAGTGCAATGGCGCAGGCTTGACTCACTGCAATCTTCACCTCCTGTGTTCAAGCGATTCTCCTGCCTCAGCCTCCCAAGTAGTTGGGACCACAGGCGCATGCCACCATTCCTAGCTAATTTTTGCATTTTTAATGCAAATAGGGTTTCACCATGTTGGCCAGGCTCGTCTCAAACTCCTGACCTCAGGTGATCTGCCCACTTACGCTTCCCAAAGTGGTGGAATATAGGCATGAGCCACTGCACCCGGCCTCATTTTTTATTAAGAATTTAGACCAGGCACAGTGGTTTATGCCTGTAACCGCAGCACTTTGGGAGGCCAAGATGGAAGGATCACTTGAGGTCATGAGTTGGAGACCAGACTGAACAATGTAGCCAAATTCTTTTATTTATTTATTTATTTATTTATTTATTTATTTATTAATTATGGAGACAAAGTATTGCTCTGTCACCCAGCCTGGAATGCACTGGGGATCATGGTTCACTGTAGTCTCAACCTCCTGGGCTCAATCAATCTTCCCATCTCGGCTTCCAAAGGAGCTGGAACTACAGGTGTGCACCACCATACCCAGCTAATTTTTTTATTTTTACTTTTTTGTAGAGATGGGATTTATGTTGCCCAGGCTGGTCTTGAACTACTGGGTTCAAAGGATCCTCCTGTCTCAGCCTCTCAAAATGCTGGGATTACAGGCATGAGCCACCACACCCAGCCTCTATTTTTTAATCAAATAGTTAAACAAAGACAAAAAAATTTCATTAGCAAACAAACTCAAATGGCAGCATAAGTAATTAGGAAAATAATTCGCTTATATTCTGGTTCAATCTCAATGCCTTTTTTTCTCTTCAGGAAATTAGAAAAAGGCAGAAATTTAATTTTTACAATTATTTATTTTACTTATATTCACTAAACCAATAAAAGACATATAAACAAAATATCATAAAGCAATTAAAACTGTTGACTTACTGGAAAATTCTTAAGAAACCATAAAATACAGAAGACAATCCTCATCTCCATTAAGAAAATACAAAAATTAGCTGGGTGTGGTGGCACACACCTGTAGTCCCAACTACTAGGGAGGCTGAGGTGGCAGCATCATCTGAGCCCAGGAAGTTGAAGTTGCAGTGAGCTGAAATTGCTCCACTGCACTCCAGCACAGTGACAGAGTGAGACCGTATTTCAAAAAAAAAAAAAAAGAAAGAAAAGAAAAAAAAAAAAGAAATCACAAACACAACTTCATATATATACATATTTTATTGCACTTTAGGTTCTGGGGTACATGTGCAGAACATGCAGGATTGTTGCATAGGTACATACATGGCAATGTGGTTTGCTGCCTCCATCGCCCCATCACCTATATCTGACATTTCTCCCCATGTTATCCCTCTCCAACCTCCCTACCCTACCCCGCTGTCCCTCCCTATTCCCCCGCAACAGACCCCAGTGTGTGATCCTCCCCTCCCTGTGTCCATGTGTTCTCCTTGTTCAACATCCACCTATAAGTGAGAACATTTGGTGTTTGATTTTCTGTTCTTGTGTCAGACAAACTCAACTTTAAAAAAAATCTTTTAAACACAAAGTCTATGAAACAGCCAGCCATATTTGTGTAAAGAATTATGCCAGAAAACCATATTTTATCCATCTTTATCACTTGAGCCTGGGAGTACTAGGCCCTGAAGACACAAGGATATATTCTGATATTTACCTTTAAGAAAGATATTAATATAGTTAACAATGAGATACTTTTCTCATCTATCACAAAAATTAAAAATCTGTAACACTGAGTTGTTCTCACTTTGAGACTATAAACTGGTAAATCCTCTGAACCAGTACTTCTTAGTACACACCAAGGATATCTGCAGCAGCACTGTTAAGAGAGGAAAAACCACAAACAATCTGAATGTCTATCAGTTAAAAAAATAATTTGAAAAAGGTTTAGTAAACAAGGCTGTATCTGGACTATGGAGAGTTATGCAATAATTTTTTAAACCAAGGTGGATCTTTATCTTCCAACATGAATATCTAAGAGCTGTTGTTACATTAAAAAAATAGAATTGTAAAACATTCTGTGGAGTACACGACCTTTCATGTTAAAAAACAAACAACAACAACAACCAAAAAAACACATACAAGGCCAGGCGCAGTGGCTCGCACCTGTAGTTTCAGCACTTTGGGAGGCCAAGGTGGGAGGACTGCTTGAGGCCAGAAATTTTGAGACCAGCCTGGAAACATAGCAAGACCCCGTCTCTACCAAAACACACACACACATACACACACAGCACGTTTCTGCAAGTCTACAAATGTAAGTAATAGTAAAAGATACACGTATGCACACCAAAATGGCAGTAGTGCTTAGTTTCCAAATAGAGACGAGCAACCAGGTGGTGGCCTAGGGGAATGCCAATCACTTATTATTTTGGTTTCTGGTTGGCAAAAGGATGCATTCACTATTTAGTCGATTAACTTAAAATGAACATAATGTAAACAGATGTTATTCAAAAAGATGTATGAGGCTTTAACTCTTTCTAATCACTGCTAATATTTTTTTAAAAAACAATATTATAAGTTCCCTGGCTCATGAAGTCCTTGACTAGCCCACTCTTACCACCTCTGACATATTTTATGGGATGGTCTAGAATTTATATTGGAGAAAACAATTTTTAAAATAAGCGACAATTGCACCACTGCACTCCAGCCTGGGAGACAGAGCGAGACTTTGTCATTAAAAAAAAAAAAAGTGATAATATAGTCACAGTTCAATCAATCACAGGATGAAATTATTATTTAATAGACATTCATGGAGCATCTATTATAACAGGGCAAAGTACTAGGCCCTGAAGACACAAGAATAAAATCAAGTGTTTACAACTTACAAAAGGAAAAAGACAACTACACCACCATATACAGCAATTCCAGTGCTGACATAAAGTAGTCACAGAAATGGTGTTGGGGGGAGCAGTAAAAGACAAGGACCAGGACACAGGAACTCCATTTTGTACAAAGCATTAAAAGATGACTAGGATAAAATCTTGAAGAAATGATATGCTATACACTGCATGAAAACAAAACAAAAAACACCAGTGTGCTCTGCCTATCAAGATTCAAGCTACCTTGTAAATATTACTAATTACTCGTATTAGGGACACATTAGTCAACTCCATTAAAAAGCCACTTTCCATCCCTGTATAAGGGCAGCACTATGAATTTGAGATTCAGACCATATTCCCTCAAACAAATGCTTACTAAACTTTGACTAGACATCGGAATTGTTAAACAATAACAAAATAAATTTGAACAACTGAATAAAGCTGAAGCCCTGAACAGCCTAACTGGAAAAGGAGAGGACTCTTTTTAGGTCAAATATACACCTCCTGACCTATATTTAGCAATCTGCTCCCAGACTGTCAACAGATAAGCAGCACAGCCCTCACAGCAGGAGACTGATCTTTGGCAAAGCAGGCATCCACCCCAGATGCTACTGTTTCCTGTACACAGCCCTCAGAGCCAAGGGAGGCCTGGAACCTGAGAAGTTTATTTCCAATTTGGACAGCAGCCAATGCGTCTCATTTGAAGCATCCAGAGACAAGGGCCAGCTCAACCCCCAATGCCAGGAGCCAATGCAGCATTATCTTCTGTATGAGTTCCTCACCCAGAGGTGACCTGCATAATTTCTTCTGTGCCTGCTAAGGGGCACGGAAGAATTTGCTCAGCTCAGCTGTTATGCAGACTCTAACCTTACCAGTGGCAACATGGCAACCACAAATCCCAAGTCCCGGGAGGATTATACTTAATGGAGAGAACTCACTGGTCTATTGGGACTACTGGCATTGCAAAAGCAGCACCTTCTTTACAATGTATAAATAATACCAAAGGATAATTTTTATACATAAAATAATTTCTCAATAAGTTCCCCCAGTTTTAAGCACCACTTCATAAAAGTCAGGGAAAAGGATTAAAATTAAAGCTAAGGGGAACACTTCATTTCCTTCATTTTCATTAGGGAAAATCTCTAACAAATATGCCATAAAATTTTAACTATTATTTAAGAGACTATTTTTTTAAACGTAAGAAGACAATTGTTACGTGAAAAGTAAAAACACCCATGCTGCTTCAGTATATTTCAGTATTTAAAGAGCTAAATGGTCACATAAAGCATTAAATTGCATTCATTCTCTAATGACAGCAAAAAAAGATCCAATGGAAAGTAAAAGGATATCGGCAATTTAGTGGTAGAAAGACACATAAATGCATGAAAGGAACATGTCAAAAATAAAGATAACTTAATTCAAACTACTGGGTTATGGGAGGTCTATCAGTTATTTAAGTTTATACAGGGCCATAATTAACAAAAATCGTTAATCCTATTTTGTACAAAAATATTAACTATCATGCTGTTATTTTCACCTAGAAAAATAAATATACACCATCTTATTATGTAAAAATAAATTCATTACCATTTTATTATATAAAATAGCATTTATATTACCTGTTATATTTAACATCCCAAAATACTATTTGCTTTGGACTATGAACGAACATTCATCTACATAATTCATCAAGCAATTATTAAGTGGGGCCATAGCAAGGGGTTACAGTAGTATCATTATGATAATTGCTCTTCTTTATACAGCAGCATTAGAGAAACAACGATCATAAATTCCAGGTCTAGAAGAAATTTCCCAGTCACCTTATAAAGATGAAAATGCATTTAATTTTTAAGGCCTTCTAAAAAAACTAGTGATTATGTATTAGAAATATTAAAGATACTTGTTCACTTCATTTTTGATTTTGTGGATTTTCCACAATGAACAAATGAGTTGATTTTGTAGTTTGGGAAGGGTGGATTTTTAAAGAGGCCTGATTAGTTCACAGAGGTATTCCATCACCCATCCTAATGTTTTGCCACCACCTTACACTACTCTTTCTCACATCTTTCCCCTCTAATGTGGTCTCATAGCACCCACAGAACTTCTCCACTGAAGCACAGCCATAAGATAAAATGTTGTTTAATGTCCATCTCCCTACTGGAACATAGGCTTGATGATGGTGGAACTGTGTCTGCACTGCTCCCAAATCCATCTCTCAATCCTGGCATTGTGCCTCTACATAGCAGGCAAACAATTCTCAATGAATAAATGAACAAACTGGTCTAAAAACCCTCAGAATGCAGCTGAGGATCAAGCCTTCTACGGTTTTCAACAAAAAATACTGATTGATATATGATCATTACTTTCTGCATTTGAAACGTCTGAATCACTTCATTAGTTTTATTTCTTTCAATGTAATCATTTCCAGTTTCCTAAAATGTCTAACTGTGCAGCTGTCATTCCGAACCTTCACAAGGGTTCAGCTGCAGAGTTTAGTATTAAGTCAAACATTCCAGTTTTTACTACTAATTATAATTGGATAAATACTCATTATTTTATATAAAATTTGGATAAATTAAATCAAGTGTTTAAAATATCCTCACATGTAAACAGCCTGCCCTACCAGAATATGAAATTTCAAGTTGGGAAGACTCTTTCATTCTCACCATTCATAGTTTATCACTTAGCATAGTATTTGCACCAACTATATTATTTCACCTCTAATGGATTCTAAGTCACAATTACGGCAATTACTTGACCTTTTTTTGACTATGAAAAACACGTATCCATAAACCTACAGTCACCTTCCTACCTCACAGAATCAATTTAAACATTTTCTGAAAAGTCAAGTAAATACACTTAAAAACCCAATTATTTGAACAGGATAACTGAACAATATGCTTTAATAACAGTATATTTGCTAAAATTATAAGATCACCAACACAGTTCTGTCTGAAATACTATCTCAAAACTTAGAACTTCATTAAAGGGCGCCCAGTATTATCTTCTCCCTACAGATAATCAAGATGACCTAATGCCTACCTGACAGAAAAATACAATGCAATAGGTATAAAATTCCTCAGCATTGCCTCTCCAACTGAAAACACATCGGTAACTTCATCTATCTATACCTGAACGTGATCCAAAACTCTTTTCAGAGCTGACTTCTCCACATGTGTTCTTAGTCCTGCCTGTTCCCAACCCTTGTAGAATCTGTGTGCCCAATACTGTCTGAACTGGTTTTAGTCATTTCCTCATCACTATGTCTCTGTCAGTAAGGCTAGTAAAACAATAATTCCTAATGTAAAATGTTTCCTTTATATTAAAACCTAAACAAGAACTCAAAATGGAGAGTTTTCTAATTGAACTACAAAGAAAGTTCATCTAAATTAGGCTATTCAGACTTAGAAAATTATCTATGTGAATGAGAAGGCTTTAAACTGTGTGTGGGGTGGGGGATAGCGTATGAGTATGCATACTCATATCAATGATCAAATTTCTACCTACCTCTCCAGAACACAGAATATAAACAAAGCAACTTGCTTGCTCTGAATCTCAGGTACTCCTTTATAGCAATGTAAAACCAGACTCACACATTCTCTATGGCAAAATAGCTCATATATAGTTCATATATTTTACAGCAATAATTTCCTTCTATCTTTTGCTTATTCCCAAACTCACTATCCCTTGAAGGTATTAAAATGAATTATTGGCTGGATGCAGTGGCTCATGCCTGTAATCCCAGCACTTTGGAAGGCAGAAGCTGGTGGATCACTTGAGGTCAGGAGTTTGAGACCAGCATGGCCAACATGGTAAAATCCCGTCTCTACTAAAAATACAAAAAATTAGCTGGGTGGGGTAGCACGCGCCTATAGCCCCAGGTACTCAGGAGGCTGAGGCAGGAGAATCGCTTGAACTCAGGAGGCAGAGGTGGCAGTGAGCCAAGATTGTGCCACTGCACTCCAGCCTGAGCGACAGAGCGAGACTCCATCAAAAAAAAAAAAAAAAAAGAATTGAGGAAAATGACACAAAAAATAAAAATACTGCAGCCAACACAAATGTCTGTGAGGATGCTACAAATTGATTCAGCTCCTGTATGAGCCAAAAAGTTTTTACTTTTTATTCCAAATTTTCAAATTATTGTGATGCCATTAATGATGTATAGAAGGTAAAATGAACAGCAAATTCAGAGGAGAACATAGGTGAGCTCAGAATCTAATCCAATATATGTATACATATATTTAAAACATTTTTGCATTGCTTTAACATTCATTGACTAAAACGCATACAATAACATATAAATTGAAAGAAGACTGTCCTTTATTTGGAACTTTACCAAAAGCTGTTTATCACGCTGGAAAAATCACATTATAGAGCAATGCTAATGAAGGTATTTTAGTTACCAGTTACAACACACGTGTATTAGTCTAATGTACAGCTGCCGCGTTCATGATCATTCTACATGTAGGTATTAGTAGCATCTGACTACTTTATTCTGCCTTGTAGTAGAAGTGCCTGCATCTTCGCAAACTGAAACAAATAACGTATTTAATGTAATTACTATAATTAATTAATAAGTTACTTTCCTTTATGTTAGAATACTGTATTTTAAATGTACATATCTGTACATATATATATATATAAAATACACACCTACACACATGTATGTGTAGCTTATACTGTCTACTAGTTGTTTAGTTTTGTTTTGTTTTTGAGACAGAGTCTAGCTCTTTTCACCCAGGCTGGAGTGCAGTGGCGCAATCTCCGCTTACTGTAACCTGCACCTCCCAGGTTCAAGCGATTCTCCTGCCTCAGCCTCCCAAGTAGCTGGGATTACAGGCACCTGCCACCCCTGCCCAGCTAACTTTTGTATTTTTAGTAGAGATGGGGTTTCGCCACGTTCGCCAGGCTGGTCTCCAATTCCTGGCCTCAAGTGATCTGCCTGCCTCAGCCTCCCAAAGTGCCGGGACTACAGGTGTGAACCGCCATGCCCAGCCTTTTTTCTTTTCTTTTGAGACAGGTCCTCAACTTTGTTACCCAGGCTGGAGTTCAGTGGTGCGATTATAGCTCATTGCCATCTCAACCTCCCAGGCTCAGGCAATCCTCCCACTTCACACTCCAGAATAGCTGGAACTACAAGCACATGCCACTACATCCAGCTAACTTTTTTTTATTTTTAGTAGAAAGGAGGTTTTGCTATGTTGTCCAGACTGGTCTTAAACTCCTGGGCTCAAACGATATTCCCACCTCAGCCTCCCAAAGTGTTGGATTACAGACATAAATCACTGGGCCTAGCCTTTTCTAAGTTCTTGCTCTACTGCCCAGTGCAGTGGTGTGATGTAGTTCACTGCACCCTCAATCTCCCCGAGTTCAATCAATTCTCCCACGTCAGCCTCCTAAGTAGGTAGGACCACACGCACATGCCATCACTTCTGGCTATTTTTTTAAGAGGTGAAAAAAACAGATGAAAGCTGATTTTAGAGCACTGAGTAAGAGAGTTCAGAAATCTCTTTCCTACAGAATTTTATTATATCGTAGCACAAAAAGAAACATTTATTTTAGGCCGGATGCAGTGGCTCATGCCTGTAAACCCAACACTTTGGGAGGCTGAGACACGCAAATCACCTAAGGCAGGCAAATCACCTGAGGCCAGTTGTTCGAGACCAGGCTGGACAACATGGTGAAACCACATCTCTACTAAAAACACAAAAATTAGTCGGGCATGGTGGCGCGCACCTGTAGTCCCAGCTACTCAGGAGGCTGAGGCTCAAGAATTGCTTGAACCCAGGAGGGGAAGGTTACAGTGAGCTGAGATCGTGCCACTGCACTCCAGCCTGGGCAACAGAACAAGACCCTGACTCAAAAAAAAAAAAAAAGCTTAATTTTTTAGTCATAGCCTTATGTGTAAAATTACCTCTAAATTTTTTTTAACTGCATTAATACTGACACAAAAAATGAACTCTAAACTAAGAGCCTTATGAATTATCTTCCAGTTCTGCCAGTGGTAAGCTACATGATCTTCAAGTCTCTTAAGCCCTCTAAACCAGTTTCCTCAAGTTCTTTTAGGGACTGGAATTAAATTAACTCTCGGGGAACATCCAACTCTAACAATCTAGGTTTCTACCTACGTAGTATTCATGAAACACATTCACAACTCAGTAGGACAATTATTCAGACCAGCAGTTCTTCCTACATGTGGCCGATGGACTCTTTCAGAGAATAAAAAAAGGACAAAACTATTTTCATAATAATACTGAGACATTTGCCTTTTTTACTGTGGTTACATTTGCAGTAAGGATGCAGAAGCAATGATGGGTAAAACTTCTAGAGCTTTAGCTAGTATAAAGGCAGTGGCACCAAAACATACCAACAGTCACTGTACTTAAAGCCATGATAAAATTTGAGCCTTCAAGTGAAAAGAAAGCAGACCTTATATCTGCCACCATGGGTATAAAAGCTTTCCCACAGAGACGTTTACACTAAGAATATAATTTTTAATATTACCTAAATTTGGAAGATCTGCTAATTTTTGTATTTTTAGTAGAGACAGGGTTTTACCATGTTGATCTTGAACTCCTGGCCTCAAATGATCTGCCTGCTTTAGCCTCCCGAAGTGCCTGGCCTGAATCAAATAATTTTTAAATTTCTAACACACTAAAAATATCAATAGCTATAACCCACATAAAGAAAATCTTTATGCAGTCTTCAGTAATTTTTAAGTGTGTAAAAAGAGTCCTGAGACCTGAGATCCACTGATCAAACAAAACCTTACAAAGCCTCTTGCTAGCCAGTTTATACCTCTAGTCATTCACAATCTAGATAGAGTAGGCAAGAATGAAGGCAGATACATACACATCATGTAACCTTTGATGTACATTATAATACCAGTATAATTCCAAATACTAAATTTGGGATGGCTACTTTCAAAGATTTAATTCAAGCAGGTACTGAAAGATGGATAAAAATGACTAAAGAAAAGTGCATTCCAGACAAAGGGTTTGTCTGAACGAGAGTAAAGAGAAAAGAGAATGGCAACATGTTGGCGAAGAGGCCAACGGGGCTAGACTGAAGGAGAATGGCAGAGGTGTGAGGAGTGCTATAGTGAAAAAGTGGGGCAAGATGAGGTCACAAAAAATTTTGAATCACACAATAAGAGTTTGAAGACCAGGCATGGTGGCCCACATCCATAATCCCAGCACTTTGGGAAGCTGAGGTGGGAGGATCACTTGAGCCGAGGAGTTCAAGGCTGCCATGATCTATAATGTTGCGAATGCAGGCCAGCCTGGATGAGAGTGACACTCTATCTCTAAAAAACAAACAAAAAAGAAATAGCTGAAGAGACTGGAAAAGAACAATGCTCTAAATGAGGCCACTGGATCTATTAATTAGGTTACAGCGTAGTCACTGTTGAGTGTTTAGGGAGAGAGCACAAATTAGAATGAGTCTGGGATCAAGACCTCATTAGCATTATTAACTACAGGAAATAAGTATTTTACCCAGGATTACAGAAAAATATTTTTTCCAAAGAGTAGTTTGTCTTTCAACTGTAACAGTTTTAAGTTATTTCTCTAAAACTTATGTGATTTTCAGAGAATTTATTTCAGAATCACAAAATACTGATTTTAGCACTTAAGCAGAACTCTAGCATCTACCTAATTTTATAACAAAATAATATATTATTGTGCTACATATTGAACCTCAACCTACTGCCTAAAAGAATATTATTCTAACTACAGATAAGCCTACAAAGGTACATTTTAATGCAAATTCAAAGAATGATTTATTTAAGGAAAAAAACTTATTCAATCCTTTTTTATTAGTAATATGAAGCACAGTAAAAGATCAAATTTCATTTTGGCATGTTTATATCAAATATGTATTTAGCTAGAACTATGTCTGTGCAAAAGTAATATGTAAAAATCCATATTTTATTAATATAATCTAGAAAATAATCATTTGTTTTATATAAGGATTCTTCTCTTTACAAAAGAAATTACCACTAGGATCCTTTAAATAGGAAGCTTTCCCAGAATATTAAAAAATTACAGGTCAGGCACAATGGCTCATGCCTATAATACCAGCATTTTGGGAGGCCAAGGCAGGAGGATCGCTTGAGGCCAGGAGTTCAAGACCTTCCTGGGCAACATAGTAAGACCCCCAGCTCTACAAAAAGAAATTTAAATTACAATTAAATTCATTATTTAATTTACACAAAACTTGACAGAAATACATTTGCTTAAAGTATGTGCAAAAAGTGTGTAATTATAACAGGTATATAACTAAAACAGGTAGTTGTTAAGAGGTTTAAAAAACAAGAGCTGTAAGGAGTGGCCTAGATTTGGGTCCAGGAGGTCTCCTCTCCCTCATCCGCTGGCAGGGGAGGCTGAAGCCCTGTGTAGAGTAGAAATCTGAGGGTGAGACTGGCTCAGAAAGAAAGTGGGTATCACAGAAGAACTGTCTCCCCTGGACTTGAAAGTAGGCCAGAGATGCATGAATGTCACCACTTTACTATTATTTTGGAGGGAGATAAAAACAGAACAGATTAACCCTTCAGGGATTTTCAAAGCTCTAGGTGCTTAAAAGAGCACACTGAAAAAGCGAACTTAGAATTCCAAAGAGAGCAAAGACTCTGGAGGCAGACCACCTGAAAACATCTTTTGACTCTACTCCTCACTACTTCTATCACCTTCGCAAGTTACTTAGACCTCAGCTCTCTCAGCTATAAAATGGCATATGAATAGTCACCTCATAGAGTCAATGTGAGAATTAAATGAAAAAATAACGGCAAAACACTCAAAGTGATGGCATATAATTGGCCTTCAAGAATTGTTATAATTATACTGTGCTTAGGATGATTTTAGATCACTCATTCAATCCATCATTACAATATACTGCCACCGCAACCCATCTGACATAAACCTTTCACTGTTCTATCACGCTGACCTACTCAGTTGTCCACATGTTCTGAAAATACTAATCTATATCAGTGTTATATAACAAACAGCAGAATCCTAGAAAACAGGACCAGAATCCTAGAAAACAGGACCAAAGTCCATGATATTCTGAGCCAGTTCTAGAACACACCTTAAATAAATAATAGCCCTCTGTAAACAGTTGCACATCTGGCAAAAAGGAAAAAAATGTGTGTAACAGCCCATGTTCTAACATATTAGCATCATTGTATGCAGCCACCAGGCTATCTCCACTTTTACTAATGACTTATTAAAATCACCAAATTGGTTTATGAATTCCTAACTTACCCTCACTTTCCAAAAAAGAAACAAAACAAAACAAAAAACGACTATTAGTAGAATGCATCCCTATAAAATATAAATTCTGATTGAAATAAATATTTTCTAGTTGCTAAAACACCTGTAGTGACAGCTGGTCATATGGTCAAACTCATTCAGTTTCCATCCTTCTTTTCCCTCCCCCCACACCTGAAAGAAAAATCTTTCTTTAACATAAACATCTTCAATTAGACATTTGAATACATGATGACTAGTTTTTCAATTTACATTCATCTGTTTTCTTTATCATCTCAGTTGCCAATACGAGACATGGTTTTGTTTGAAATATCAAGCACAAGAATAGATTCATAAAGTATTTTGTTCGTTCTTCTAATCTTCAAGATCAACCATGATGAACAAGAAAAGCAGAGAAACTAATACATTCCTTTTCAAAACACACAGGTTCTTTGTTCTTCCCCCAGATACTAAGACCAAAAGGATAACAGACAGCAAATCATGCCCACAAACCAAAACACAGCTGGTTCATCTAATTTTAGAAAAAAAATAACAAGGAAGAAGAGAAAAGTTCTCTCTGGAATAACTCAATCCTCAAATCAAGGAAATTCAAAGAATACAACATGGAAAAACTAAGAGCCTCAAATATCTCCTGCGGGATTCTAATTCCATCAGTGTCAAATCAAAATAAACAATATGTTTTTAGAAGATCCCACAAAAGTTTAAAATCACCCCTTAAAAACAAAACAGAAAAAAGCCCACTTACAGAGAAAATATCTAAATGGTTGGGTTCCAAGCACAGGTGTTACTCAGTTGATTCCAAACCTTTTTCTCATTTTCACCATACTCTTTAAAAAAGACAAGCTGGGAAACATTTGTTTGTTTTTTTTAACTCAGTTATAACATTTATATCCAGAGGTATCCTTTATCTGTATGCTAAATTCACACAGCCAGATGTTTATTAATTTGCTCAACCCTGGGCAGTAGAGTTCCTCCTTTTCTGGAGGTCATGAACAAGACCTTCTCTAACTGCTTCTTAATCTGAGTAAGATACTGTACTTCTTTTTCCCTGGAAGCCTCAAGAGAAGAAAGAAAATATACCACAATCTAATTGTTTTGGGGCAAGTATTAGTTACATACTAGAATCCTTCATACTATCTCTTTAAGAAGAGAAATCCTTTTCTTTAGTAACCCTAAGGAATCTATCCAAAATAAAGAGCACAAACTTTTTGCCAGAATTAAGATTAGGTAAAATTGGCATTACTAAAATATCAGAAACTGCAAGATAAACAGCAAATTGCAACAGATTTATACAGAAATTTAATGTGTCCTCAAAAGGACTTGGGGAGGAAGAACAACTATTTCCCAACAGTCTTGCTTCCATTAACTGTTACTGTAACAACACTACGGTCTAGTGTTCTTGTCAAAAAAAATTCCAGATGAATACAAAGTTTAAATTCCAAAAAGCAAAAGACTTATTGCCAAAATATTTTTAATTCAGTCATTAAAACATTTTTAATCAAAGAAATATGTATTCCATTAAACCAAGACTGCCTAATGAAGAAAATTTCAGAACACCTCAGCAAGGTCTAACGATGTACTAAGAAAAGTGCTTCGTGTTAACAGACCTAGACTATGTTTCTTGTTGGGTTACATGGATCATCAAAAATTCCTAAAATAACTGTTCAGTTAAATGAGAAACTGAATAAACTATTTTCTGAAAGCACGTATAAATTAATTGGTCCCAAGCATTTTGCAGATACATAACAATGCTACGAGTTATTTTATAATGTACGAAGGAAATGCTACAAATCCCCAAAGGTTCTAAATAATGTCCTAGTTATTCTCCATTTGCTCCCTCATATCCTCAATTCTTTCTCTGCTCTGCTATTGCACTGGGAGAATGAGCTTGAAATAAAAATAAAAATAAAAACAAATAAACAAAATATAAACATCACTTGGGCTCCCCAGCTGGGTTCTAGTAATGTTAAGTCACTGGTGGAGACTCAGAGGAAGAGGGAGGTGAGGTCAGGGAACCTCCCTTCATGCCCCTCCTGCTTCAAAACCACAGCTCCCTCAAGCCCTCCTCCACAAAGCCAACTTTCTGCTCTGGTAATCTCTGGAGAACTAAAAGTTTCTTGCTGCTGCTAGTCCCTGAGTGTTTTACCATGCTTGTCTGTTCTCTAACCACTGTAAATAGCCTCTTCATGTGAACCATCAAGGGTAAAAATCTCTTTCCTTTTGGGACTTTGCCTGATATGACTAACAATACCAAGTCTGATCAGTACACTATCTAAAGAAATATAAATTTTTAAGGTCTATAGAAACAGGCCCTGTGACTCACGCCTGTAATCACAGCACTTGGGAGGCTGAGGGGGGTGGATTACCTGAGGTCAGGAGTTTGAGACCAGCTTGGCGAACATGATGAAACTCCGTCTCCACTAAAATTACAAAAATTAGCCAGGCATGCTAGTGTGTACCTGTAATCCCAGCTACTCAGGAGGCTGAGGCATGAGAATTGCTTGGACCTGGGAGGCAGAGGTTGCAGTGAGCCGAGATCATCCCACTGTCCTCTAGCGGGCAACAGATCGAGACTCCATCTCAAAAAAATAAAATCTATGCAAACACCTATGTATATATTTTTGCTATTTGTATAATTGTTAAAAAGTAACGATCTTTAACTAATATTGGCTAATCACCTCCAAATGAAGCTAGTGAAAAAGTTGAAACAGTCATTACAATTGAATTTAGGTGTGAAACTTAACACTGCATTGCCTTCTCTATATAAATGCTATAAGCCCAAATAAGCTATAAAAAAAAAATCAACGAAGAGATTCTGGTAACATATTTCACTTCCCTGTACCACACAAGGCCTGGTTAACCTAAGCAAATTATTCTTGTTGAAGCCCTCCCTAACCATAAGATGAAAAAGTTTAAGACAGTAGTTCTCTCATTCCAGTTTGCAGGTAAATCAAAAAAGGAAGCTTGTTAAATGCTAATGTTCAGGCCTGACCCATACTTTCCTGTACATTTTACTAGTTACCCAGGGAATTCTCGCACACCCAATTTCAGAACTACTGAAAAATGGGCAACTATGGACAAGCACAGGGCTCAAACCTGTAGTCCCAGCACTTTGGGAGGCCAAAGAGGGTAGATCACAAAGTCAGGAGTTCGAGACCAGCCTGGCTAACATAGTAAGACCCTGTCTGTACTAAAAATACAAAAATTAGCTGAGCATGGTGGCACACGCCTGTAGTACCAGCTACTCAGGAGGCTGAGGCAGGAGAATCGCTTTAACCTAGGAGGTGGAGGTTGTGGTGAGCCGAGATCAAGCCACTGCACTTCAGCCTGGGTAACAGAGTGAGATTCCATTTCAAAAAAAAAAATGGCCAACTTCAAGATTCCAACGAAACCACTAATATATTGCTTTTTTTGCTTTTGGATAAAAATTCCACGTTAAACACGGCCAAAAAAAAAAAAAAAACACCCAATACAGTAACAACAATAACAATGAATGTAAACTATGTGCTACCCAGTGTGATCTGTGTTTTACATGTATTATTATCTAATTCAATCCTCACAAGAACCACACCAGGTACGTAATATTGTTATTTCCATTTTATAGATGAGAAAACTGAAGCCCAGAGAAATTAAGTAATTTGACCAAAACCAGGACTGCCTCAGGTCTGCCTATCCTCTTACCCAGGAGCCAGACAAGAAAGCACTGTGCTTAAATGCAACTCTGGAGCCACAGGGCTGTCAGAGAATTAAGCCTGAGGACCATGTTGTTAGGCAAGTAATACTCTCCCATCTCCCTGCAACCCCAATTCCCACCCCTTACCCAACAAGCTATCCTGAGTCCCTATACCCATCACTCCCTCAGCAAGTTCTCCCACCTCCATGATGTGTCACACATCCTAGTAGAACGTCACAAGTCTGTCTACATATATATGTGTGTGTGTGCATGTGTGTGTGCATATATACATGTGCATACATATATGCATAAGCACTCTTTCCACAGAGACCCAAATTCCAGCACCACCAAATGAGCTTGAGCAAATTTAACATCTCTGCCTGTTTCCTAATCTGTAAAATGAAGGTTGTAACACTAACACCACTGAGGTGACACAGTGTTCAGCTAATATATACAAAAGTACTTAGTTGGCATAATACCTGACATAGTAGCAAAAGCTCAATAAACAATAGCTGCTATTGGCCAGGCACAGTGCTCACGCCTGTAATCCCAGCACTTTGCGAGGCCAAGGTGGGCAGATCACTGGAAGTCAGGAGTTTGAGACCAGCCTGGCCAACATGGTGAGAGCTCATCTCTATTAAAAGTAATAGCCAGGTGTGGTAGTATGCACCTGTAATCCCAGCTACTCAAAAGATTGAGGCCGGAGAATCACTTGAACCCGGGAGGCAGAGGCTGCAGTGAGCCGAGATCGTGCCACTGCACTCCAGCCTGGGTGACAGAGTGGCACTCCATCTCAAAAAAAAAAAAGCTGCTATTAAAACTATACTTTGCCAGCCTCTTCTCTTACAACCCAACGTATCAGTCCTAGTCCCATTTATTTTTTGCTTGTTTGCTTTTTTGAGTCAAAATCTGGCTATGTTGCCTAGGCTGGCCTCGAACACCTGGGCTCAACCATTCCTCCTGCCTCAGCCTCCTGAGTAGCTGGGACTATAGGAATGCATCACTGTGTCCAACTCTAGTTCCCATTTATTTTCTCTCAGTCTTCTTTGCTGTAAGTGTGACAAATGATGGAATATACTTACATTTATCAAAGCAGGCTGGCAACAGTGCCATAACCCAATAGTCTGGGAGTCTTCAACAGACAGAAGGTCAGAAGTAGAATATTCCAGAACAAATAAGTCATTCATTAGCCCTGAAATTGCACCACTTGGACAACTATTTCCCAACTTTAGGGTCAGCCCTGTTGATTACATCCTAGTATCAAGAGTCCATAATTAACTTAATTCAAAACAATAACAAAATGTCAGTACAGGGGCTTGGTTTTAATCACTGTATCCCTACAACTTAGAATAGTGCCTGGTCCATGGTAGACACTCAAATATATTTTTAATAAATGAAGACAGAAAGGAACCAACACAGAAACACACACAGTTCTTCAGTGAGTCTTTACAAAGACAGTTTTAACTATCAGATCACTACCAATGCACAAAGTAATAAAAGTTATTTTCAAAATTCCCCCAGAACATTTTTCTCCTTCCTTTTAATTGTTGACTTTCTTTAAAAATTCTCCAACTAGAAAAGCTAATTACCAACTTCAGTCCATTAATCTATTAAAAATGTTAAAGCAGTTCCATAATGATGCATCATGCTCATCTTCTACCTTCCATTAAAAAATAATACTGTAACAATTTAACAATCATCACTTTAGTGACCCTAATTTTTCAGAACTTCCTGAACCACTTGACTTGAACCCATAAGGTGAAGTTAAATATATAAGCAACGGGGGGAAAAGGGAGAACTTACTACTTTGGGACTACATAGAGAGGTTCCATTCTCAATGATGCTTCTAAGTGGCCACACTGACCTCAAACAAGTTACTTAATTTTAAGTTATTTATTTATTTAGAGATGGGATCTTGTTCTGTCACCTAGACTGGAGTGCAGTGGTACAATCAGTGCACTGCAGTCTTGACCTCTTGGGCTCAGGAGATCCTCCCACCTCAGCCTCCCACATAGCTAGGACTATAAGCGTCCACCACCACACCCAGCTACTTTTTGTATAATACTTTTCATGAAAGGGTTTCACCATGTTGCCCAGGCTATTCTTAAACTCCTGGGCTAAAGTGATCCTCCCACCTCAGCCTCCCAAAGTGCTGAGATTACCAGCATGAGCCACCACATGAAGCCTGTCTTTTTAATTTTTTGAGTCTCCATTTCCTCACCTGTAGGAAAGGAATAAATTTACTAAATCTACTTGCATCAAGTTGTTTTAAGGACCAAATGTATATAAAATTATTTTAAAGCAATAAAATGTCTTACAAATATAAGTTATTAGCTTTTGGTACATACATTTTTGGATTTAAATGGATGGTTTCCATTTATCTTTTCATCTCTCTGCAACACTTTCTATTTCCTGGATCCAAAGATATGCCAGAACAGGGAGGAATCAGTTCACACTTGTAATAACTAAAACACAGTGGGCTCTCATCTTATTTGTTGAAAAAGATGATCATCCACATATATTAGAAACCAAAAAATTCTGCCACACAAAATATATTACCTTGTAAAGGTTACTTAGCAGGTTACTTTTTTATTTATATTTTTTGAGACTGAGTTTCACTCAACCACCCAGGCTGGAGTACAGTGGCACAATCTCAGCTCACTGCAACCTCCACCTCCCAGGTTCAAGCTACTCTCCTGCCTTAGCCTCCTGAGTAGCTGGGATTACAGGCACCCACCACCAGGCCCAGCTAATTTTTGTACTTTTAGTAGAGATGGGGTTTCACCATGTTGCCCAAGCTGGTCTCAAACTCCTGACCTCAGGTGATCTGCCTATCTTGGCCTTCCAAAGTGCTGGGATTACAGGTGTAAGCCAGCGTACCCGGCCAGGTTATTTTCAAATAAAACAACAAATGACCTAACATATTCAAAAGACGCCTGTGTTTTTGTCAGGAGTTTCCTTTGTGCACATTACTCAGCATGATATTTACCCTATGTGAATATACACTGAAGGAATGTGCTTTGGTGTTTTGGTTTCACTTGAGACATACCTTCTATTAAACAAATTATTTCCTCTCTCTTTAGCACCAGCAAGATTTCTAAAGATGCCAGATTTCTTCTTCAGGTTTTACTTCCTATGCTTCAGTACTCACAGGGAAACCTTTTGGTGGACTTATGGTCATTTCTCAAACCATTATGTCATTCTTACAATAATCAATCAGAAAAATAAGCTAATTTTTGAAAACAGTAACTAGAAAGATATTGCAAAATATTTTAATATTCCAGTCCACTCAGATTTGTCAAACAACATCAGAACCATTTTAAATACAAAAGATCCTGGTTCCTCTGGATATTATATGCCAGCCAGGCACAGTGGCTCATGCCTGTAATCCCAGCGCTTTGGGAGCCGAAGGCAGCAGAGATCATCTGAACTCAGGAGTTCAAGAACAGCCTGGACAACATGGCAAAACCAATCTGTACCAAAAACACAAAAAAGTTAGCCAGGCATGGTGGCATACACCTGTAGTCCTAGCTACTCGGGAGCTGAGGTGGGAGGATCACTTGAGCCTGGGAGGCGGAGGTTGCAGTGAACTGAGATCATGCCACTGCACTCCAGCCTGGGTGACAGAAAGAGATGCTGTCTCAAAAAAAAAAAAAAAATATATATATATATATATATACACATATATACACACACACACACACACACACACACACACACACACAAACACACACACACCCCGCCTCAAAAACAGAACTCAGCTTATTTAACTCTAGGTCTTGATGTGTGTGTCACAGATCATCTATTACTAACTTATATTAGGTGGTGGTTTTGTATTTATGGTTGAATATGAATATCCTTGAGATGCAAAATTTCTAATAGTTCAAAGCAAATAATGAAAAACCTGGTAAAGGTAGCCACCCAACTTGGCATTCCTACCTTTCTTCTCATTTACCCAGCTACATCCTACGACTGAAATGCATGTTTCCTAGTGTGTTACCAAAAAAATGGGTTTTATGAGCTCATTTTTGTCATTTATGTCTATTGCAGCTCAAGGGATATTCCACAGGCCATAGAAAAGATATGCCCTAACAGTATCTAAGTTACAATTTAATTATCATCTGAAACCAAGTTCCCCCTCCCTAGAGAATTAAATATGTAAAATTTAAATGACAGGTACTGCATTTATGGGCAATAATCTTTTTCATTAGAGGAAAATTTTAAAGTTCTATCCTAACCAGTAACATTACAATCTAATTCTAGTTCTTATAAACCTATCAAAGGTAAAAGTGCACAATACGTAGAACATTCTAGAACTGTATGAGAAATGAGAAGGCAGCAAGGCTGTCAACTTGAGAAGGAAGACACAAACACAGGATTCTAAATTAGTTCCAGAACTACATTCATGGCCTATCACATCTACTCCTGGATGCTTTCATCAAATCTTGAATTACATTATTTGACATAATACCAGTTTTGCCAGTTTAAACAGTCCACCAAGTGAACTGAAACCAAGGAAAACTGCTCTGGTTGAAAAAAACAGGAGCTACGTGGTCAAATGACTCAGGTGTGAATCCAGACTTTGTCCCTCTGGATCAAGCATTTAATTCTTTGAGCCTAGACTTCCTCATCTGGAAAAGGCCAAGGCCATCAGCCTAGAAAATAACTTTGTAAATCAATTCCCTCAGTCTGTAATCTTTCCAATTATGGCAGGTGCCTAACAAATGTGCAACAATCTTATACTAGTAGAGGGCCAGTTCACAAATTATTATGAAATATCTCATTATGGGTATCATAATCAAACTCAGACTA